>JANRMT010062811.1:10203661-10239237 GCA_026402145.1 Polypterus bichir lapradei | reverse complement strand
ATAGATAGATAGATAGATAGATAGATAGATAGATAGATAGATAGATAAGTGTATTAATCCTGAAGGAAATTGCAGGAATACAGCAGCAAACATAAACAGGCACAAAGATTCACATAACAAGAATTATACAAATCATAGGTATGCTAACTTTATGTTTCCCTAGGAGGAAATTTGGCTTTTTACAGAAGGTCTTTAAATAAATAAATACATAAATAGATAAATAAATATACACATACACAACCACACTCAATATGATCTGAACACACACCAAAATGACTAAAAATAAAGAAAATATAAAAAGAAGTAAACCTTCTGACTAGGCAGTCCAAGTGAGGCATTATGCAGGAAAATTGCTTTTGGTATAAAGGAGCCCCCGTAGTTTCTTGTCATGCTTCTGCTGAACAATTTGGTGGCTGAATGTCCTCTATGTTAGTGTGTCAGAGAGAGGATGTGCAGAATTGTTCATAAAGGCACTCAGTTTTGTTTTATTCCTCTCCTTTGCTACGACCTCCAGGGGGTCCTGACTGTGTCCCTTAAATGAGTCTGCTCTTTTAATTAGATTGTTCATTCGGTGGGCCTCTTTTGATTACAAATAATCTTGAAGTGATGTTCGCAGCCCAGCACACCACAGTGTAGAAGGTCACACTGGCCTTCACAGATTTGTAGAAGATGTGACAGGTGCCACTTCCCACATTAAAGGAACACAGTCTCCTAAGGAAGAAGAGCCTGCTATGCCCTTTCTTATATAGCTCCTCTGTGTCTGAGACCAGCCCAACCTGCCATTGATGTGGACCCCAAATACTATATAAATATAAAACACAAGATGATTTTCCTGCGTAAGTATTCACCCCCTTTAATATGACACACCTAAATCCTCATTTGTGTTGGTGTTAGAAGTCACAGAAATAGTGCAGTTGAGATCACCAGTCTGGAGTTTCAGTTGATTGCAGTCTAAATGGTCATGCATTTGGAAAATCCAACTTGTGATGATTCAATGTGTTCGACTAACCTACACAATGAAGACACCTAAACAGTCCAAGTAACTCTGTGAAAAGTAAATTGAGAACCACAAGTCAGGGCACAGAGACAAAAAATATCCAAGTCACTAAATATCCCTTGGATTCCAGTTAAATCAATCATTAAGAAATGGAAAGAGTATGGCAGAGCTGGATATCTGCTTAGAGCAGGTCATCCATAAAAACTATGATCATTAAAGAAGAAGACTAGTGAGGAAGGCTACAAGAGACCTCTGAGAACTCTTGAAGGAGTTACGAGATACAGTGGCTGAGATTGGAGAGACAGTGCAGAGAGCAAATGTCAACAGAGTGCTTCACCTTTTGCAGCTTTATGGGACAGTGGCAAAAAGAAAACCACTGTTAAAAAAAAAATGCACTAACATCTTGGCAAAAGACACTTGGGATAGTCTGACGTCTGCTGAAAAAAGGTTCTATGGTCCGAAAAGACCAAAATTTAGCTTTTGAAGTCATCAAAATGAATGTCATTTATGGCGTAAAGACAAAGCTCTCCACATTATCAAAACACACACACAGTCCCCACCGTGAAGCATGGTGGTGGTAGCATCATATTTTGGGGATGATTCTCTGCATCAGGCGCTGGAAGGCTTGTGAGGGTAAATGAAAGCAGCAAAATACAGGGAAATCTTAGAAGAAAAACTGACACAGTCTGCAGAAAGCCAGTGTCTCAGGAGACGATTTGATCTCCAGCAGTACCCACTAGATGACACTAGGATGGCTTCAAAATAACAGTGTTAATGTTCTGGAGTGACTGAGTCCAGATTTCAATCCGTTTGAGAATTTGTGGTAGGACTTGAAAAAGGCTGTCCACTCCTAGTTTCCATTCATCCTGACAGAGCCTGAGTAGTTGGACAAATGGCAGCACCCAGATGTGCAAAGCTGATAGAGACAGAGAAACCTGTGCACACAGACTCAAGACTGTCAGGGCTGCCAAAGATGCGTCCACTAAAAGTTGATTGTAAATGGAGTGAATAAATACGCAACCAATTATTTTGTGTTTTATATTTGAAATTAATTTAGACCACTTTTCAAAGATCTGCTTTCACTTGGACATTAAAGAATCTTTTTCTGTTGGTCAATATCAAAAATGTGAAATTATATCCTCTGTGATTCAATGTTTTGTAACAATAAAATGTGAAAAATTCCAAAAAGGGTGAATATTTTTAGGGACTCTAGCTTGAACCAGGCACGATCAAGAAACAGATGTAGATTTCACTTGAAGTAACCTAGTGGGGCAGTGCCAGGTCATTTACAAGATGGCCCTTCAGGAAAGGAAGTTCAATGTGCTTTGCTTATCCTCTTCCTTGTAGAGTGAGTGAGCATTTGGTCCTTAAGTGATACACAATTAAGGGACATTTTATGCTGTTTCCACATTCTCTCAGTGTTTTGTGGACTTCATCTTCAAACGTTTGATTTCCTAGAGTTCACAGAGAGCATGTCTCACAAACTGTAGATAAATGGCTCTAAATTGGCTCAGTATGAGCATTATTGTTGCAGAAGAAAAACAGAAGCTGACAACTTAAAACAACACAACAGAAAAATGGATTGCTTTTTTACCTTACTTTTGCAGCTCTTTAAAATAACCTTCTTTTGTGGGCTGCACAACACAATACTCTATTGCTAAATATCTCAGAACAATACCAGAAAGCCATTCATAACCTTCATAGCATGGTAGGTTAGATGTTGTTATAAACGCAAAGAAGATTTGTTCATGTGGTATTCTTCATTGTATGGGTCAGCATAAGATGAAATTTCATTTTCTTGTTTTTCCACATGTGAATTTATTTTATAGTCAAGTCCATAACTGTAATCCCAAGTGATATGGCAACCTTTCTCAGCATTGCAGATCAGGCAAAGCCTGATTAATTTAAGACATTCGAGCAAGTATGGAGTTCCCCCAAAAGTCTTTTATAATTTGTAATCCTGTAAGAGCCTATTACTTCACAAAGCTGTTAGATTTAATAACACATAAATAAAACGTTCACGGATGGAATGTCAAGTACTTTTTATTGTTTGCTCGGCTACCTTAAATGAGATCTCTGGTGAGAATGTAGCTACTGTAGATAGGGAAATTATTCTTGCTCTTTGAAAAAAAAAATCAAAAAGCATAAGGATCAAAGTGTTCCTCAAGTTCCAAGAAGTAGTGTTTTATTTGGAAGCATCAAGAGAGTGTAATTAATTATAGAATGATTTTCCCCATACTCATTTTTCTGCATTTTTTTCATATTTTAGTTATTTTTCCTCAGAATTATTTTTCAGAAGTTCTGAGTTACAGTATTTATGTGATTTAGCAGGTATACATAATAATACATTTTAAACCTCTAAAGAATAACACTCTAGAGGGGGCATACAATAGGTATGTGATGTATCAGCCAGTCTCAATGAGCTATTATTAAATTTTTTGTTTTATGGACAAAAGCAGAGCTGTGAACAGAATCAAAGATTGCATTTATCATTTTGTTTAAAACAGTCTACAAAAACAATTTATTTCTTGTATAGCCCAAAATCACACAAGGAATGCCTCAATGGGCTTTAACGGGCCCTGTTATTTTGATAGCCCCCAGCCTTGACTCTCTAGGAAGACAAGAAAAGAAAAGAAAAAAAAGTAAGAAATCTTGGGAATGGCAATTCAGAGAGACGTCCTCTTCCAGGTAGGTTAGGCATGCAGTGGTTGTCAAAGAACGGGGTAAATACAATACACAAAACACAAGCAATCTTCTTCACAGAGCTAGGTGGCCAGTCTATCATGGCCACCTCACAAATACAATGCAGCAGTACAAACCACTTTGTTCTTGCACAGCTCTCCTCACCATGTCCAGATACAGAGCAAAATCCATGAAAAGATTATACCACTTGCTAAATACAAAATTATCTCATATGAGGATACAGATTTGTTCAAATATATCAAAAACAAAGTTGAAACTAATTAACAAAACTAATTAACCACAATTCATACTGCAGGCCAGTGGGTACAGATCAAACGGCAACTTGAAGTCGATGAAGACAATGACAGTACATTATCCGTATCTAATTCTCTCTTCCATCAGTTGGCGAAGGGCAAAGATTTGATCACAACAACCCCTGTATAGTCGAAACCCTGCTTGCTCTTCCCAGCTGGTTTGTTTTCAATGTTTCTGCAGCCTCGTTTGGGTGACCTTCATGAACACCACGCTGATAATAGAGAGGAGTCTAATTCCTCAATAGTTCTTACACTCACGGTTGTCTCTTTTTTTGTGGATTGGCACAATGATTGCATTCTTCCAAGCAGATGACACTTGTTCTATATGCCAGATCAGTTTAAGCATTGCATGGAGTCGATGCAGCAGAATGTCAGGATCCTCTGGGTATCATACAATGGCTTCAACTGCCATGTATCAGAAACTACGACAAAACCAAGGTTCTAGGGAAAGATGGGTCGCAGTCCATTGTCCATCTTGAGGGACTACAGATCGAACAAGCCCAGGAATTCAAGATCACTGGTCCAAGAATATAAAGTATAATTAACAGTGGAGATCCACAATAAGATTGGACTGCCTATTGCAGCATTTGCATGTGGAAGACGACCAACATCACTCTACACACCAAAATTTGTCTTTTCCACATACTCATCCTGTCAATTCTGCTCTATGCATTGGAAACGTGCACACTACTTCAATCATACTTGAACTAACTCGATGCATTTCAAATGCGATGCCTACAGCAAATTCTCCACATCTCAATTTGCGATCATATCAAAGTCATCTGGAAATCATGTGCACAACAACCAACTGTAGATGAGCAAGTCCAGCAGCTTTGGCTCAGATGTTTCGTTCATGACTGCCGATTGCACCCAGACCACATACAGTACCTCATCGACTCCTGTGGAGGAGGTTCCCCACCTAATGGAGAAAACAACGAACTGCACCCTAGAAAACTTGCACTTCAAGGCTTGAAGAGCCAATGCTTTGACCTCGATCAGGCAAGGACAGTTGCTATGGACCGTAAAGCATGGAAAGACATCTTGTACAAAATCCGAAACCCTACAGTATCTACGGCAACATATTGGTTGCATGGTCAACCACCACTTCCAGTCAGCAGCTAATGATCAGAGAGAGAGAGAGAGAAAGAAAATTTACAATATCTGTCCATCAGCTAATTGTAGGACTATGGCCAGACTGTGGAAAAGACAAGCCAGACACAGTCAGAGTCCTGGAGATCTTGGCTAACAAGCCAAAATGGACATTCCACAGGTGAGTCAGTGCTGGGCTGGCGATTCTAATGAAAGGACCCTGATGATTCCAGTTCCCCTTTATCTGACATGACTTTTCTATAAGCAGGCAAACAACTTGGCTGTAGAGCAGTGGTACCAAGTACCACATGTGAGTACCAAGAAAAGACACAGAATAGGGATGCCTTAGTAAGAGGTTATAAATATATTACTTATATTTTAGTACTAATGACTAATCACAGCTATTCAGCAGCTCTACTCAGGGTATGCTAAACTGAAGTAGTGAGTCTTTAGCTGGGATTTAAAATCTGAGACTGAAGGGACATGTCTTAAGTAGCAGACAGACCATTCAACAGCTTTGGGGCCCTGTAACTAATGGCTCGACCTCCCACTGTTATTTTATTAATCCTTGGAATCATACGCAGGCTGGCATCTTGAAGTCTTAATGTGTGCTGTGGGTTTTAAGTAATGATAAAAATCAGATAAGTAAGCAGGACCTTGACCATTTAAGGCTTTAGAAATTAAAGGAGAATTTTGAAATCTACCCTAAATCTAACTGGGAGTCAGTGCAAGGACACCCTATTACATTCTGAGTGGCTTGGTACCATTCTGAGTTATCATTTAAAAATCTTTCACCATACACCAAAACAAACAATACCTCCTTTGCAAGTGATAAGTGCCAATTTCATACTCCTAGTAATCAAAACAACATTCGCGGTTGACTTTTAATCTGACAAGAAATCATACATGTGGTGTTTCATAAGTTGTTGCAAAAAACATTTGAAAATATCATAGTAATTATTCTGCATAAGGAATACCCAAGTGTAATGCATCAACCGAAAAGTCCTAACCAACATATTTCAACCAATGTGATGAACCCTCCCACCCACCGAGCAATTTCTATATATATATATATATATATATATATATATATATATATATATATATGTATACCACAACAGAATTACACTGCTCTTCTGATTTTTTATGTGCTCTTGCATATCACATCACAAATCATCAGCCAAATACCTATAAGTGACACATCAGTACTTACAGTAGATTCTCCTGATCAAAACAAGTCCAAGCACATTGTTGTATGATGCATCAATCATGAGATATCTTCCAAATAAGAGTTGCAAAGCCACCTTTGGCAAGCACTACATCCAATAATTAAAATCTCTCTTTTATCTGTGTTCAAAGACAAGTAGTTCTCATCCATCCACTCCTTTAACTCACTAACAAATCTAATTAAGAACAACATCAGAGAAACGTCATTTGGTGTAAAAGGGAGGTATAACTGGGTGTCATCTGCATATGAGGAAAAATTAACGCTATGTTTTCTAATGATAGTTCTAATGAGAGTTGAATTGCCTTTGACATGGAAGCACCTGCAAAAACCAGCCCAGATAATCAAAAGTAACTGAGATATCTTCATTAAGGCCAGCTTCACAGCACGTGACTTGAAGGAACGTGCCATGTGTAATGACTGAGATTTCTGGATCTTATTCCCGCGAGGATTTCAGATTACACAAAGTCATGAAGCAGTTTCATATTTCCTATTGCATCACTAAAGGATTGTGATGGTGACACATTTTAACAGCTGTTGTCAAGCGGGGGAAATGACACAGCACAGCAATGCAAAAAGTTGGGACACCAGTCAGGTTGTGCCTTTTAATTCCCCAAAAATGAAAACAAAAACAGTGTATGATGATGCAATCCCATCTAGAAAGTATAAACCCAAAAAAAAGCCTTGGTAGGCAAAAGATAGCCATTCTTTATCGGGTCTTCTTGGGTAGCAGGAAGCTTAGTCCTGTGGTCAGCTCAGTCCAACGACAGATGCCTTATTCTGGGGAGCCTTGGCTTTATAGCGCTCTGACTGAGAGGTACAAGGTCAGTTGCTGTGCTGAGGAGGAAATGGAAGATGACACCATTATTAACAGCACCCTCTGTCATCCCAAGGTGGTGAGACACATCTCTGATGAGCTTCTTCCGACACTCATGCGTGACACAGCCAATAAACATGGAGCACACCGGAAATATTACTGCCACAGCCGGAAGGTGATGGGAGTTTTGCATGCAATTGATCAGGCATGGATTGTATATTTAAGTGTGTACCATTTTGCAGATGTTTTTTCTCAAGCTTCTCTTTCACGATTGTTTCTTTCTAGCAGTGGAGTCCTTTGCTGTGTTACAGTCTTTTCTTGTGGTGAGCTAGGAAAGGAGTCTGTCCTCCCTGTCACTATATATACTGTATATCTATTTTACACAGAAAATATAATGTGTTCAGCAATTTAGTGTTACCACTCTTCCAAGCAGCAATGTACAGAGATATGCAACATTAAGAAATGTAAACTCCACAAGCCAGTGATCAGTGTATAAGTGCTGTGAGGCCTCAGTTGCTCCCTATACACATAATTACAAATTTTAGCAAATAATTATAATACTATTGCTGCATATCAGGAAAAAAATTTCTTATATTTTTGTTATGTCATTTAAAATTTCTTTCATAACTTCAGAATCACAAGCTATAAATATACACTTACACTGAAATTTCTGTACCTTAGCCTACAGCATATAGTTTATCCATTGTACTATGAAAAAGACTCTCAATCCATTTAGTTCATTCAAATTCACTCTTGATCAACTGTTTAAGCCAGATCATTTAAAGTTCTTCTCTTCAAGGTAACACGTTTTTTCTGTCATTAGATGTCAAACAATACCTCTTTTTATGTCACTAAGATAATTTGCAATTCAATTGATGTCACAGGTCAGGGCAATGCTTCATTCGTTTGCAAATTAAGCGGCAGTGTGTAAGACAGCAGGGTCTGGATATGTCACCTGTGATACACAGTTGTCAGGTCATTAATTCACTGGAAAAAAGGTATCACTAAGATATTTAAGTTGAAGGATGAGATTTGGATGGAGGGCAATGAACCAAATTGGTAACTTTATTTTGTTCTGGATAAGTTCAGAATAAGATAGGATCTGTTGAAAAGTTTAATGACACAACGTAATGTGTAAATTATAGTTTAAACATTAATCCAGGTTAATCTGTTTTTACACACTCTTCTTCTTCTTTCGGCTGCTCCCATTAGGGGTCACCACAGCAGATCATTTGTTTCGATATCTTCCTGTCCTCTACATCTTGCTCTGTTACACCCATCCCCTGCATGCCCTCTCTCACCACATCCATAAACCTTCTCTTAGGCCTTCCTCTTTTCCTCTTGCCTGGCAGCTCCATGCTTAACATCCTTCTCCCAATATACCCAGCATCTCTCCTCTGCACATGTCCAAATCAACATGAGCTGACCCTCTAATGTCCTCATTTCTAATCCTGTCCATCCTTGTCACACCCAGTGCAAATCTTAGCATCTTTAACTCCGCTACCTCCAGTTCTGTCTCCTGCTTTCTGGTCAGTGCCACCGTCTCCAGTCCATATAACATAGCTGGTCTCACTACCATTCTGTAGACCTTCCCTTTCACTGTTGCTGATACCCGTCTGTCACAAATTACTCCTGACACTCTTCTCCACCCATACCACTCTGCCTGCACTCTCTTCTTCACCTCTCTTCCATAATCCCCATTACTCTGAACTGTTGATTTAAACTCATCGACCTTCGCCAACTCTACTCCCTGCATCCTCACCCTTCCACTGACGTCCCTCTCAATCACACACATGTATTCTGTCTTGCTCCTACTGACCTTCACTCCTCTCCTCTCCAGAGCATATCTCCACCTATCCAGGGTCTCCTCAACCTGCTGCCCACTCTCGTTACAGATCACAATGGGCAAGCCTGCAATGACTTTGGAGCTATCTTCCCCTCCAGACCTGAAAATCCCACCTTTCTAGAAGGGTATGCTATATATATCAGCCACCCACAGAAACTGACTTTTGATTTTTTGACCTGCACTAGAGAAAGACGGAGTTCTAGCCCAGTAGCAACACATTAGCAATGTGAATCATGACTGAGACTGTTAGTATTAATTACTCCTTTATGTGTAATGGTCAATGAGAGTAAATAACGCAAGTCAATGAATGGTGTTAATAATTTTGATAGAACATAAGATGGTCTTTTCACCAGACCATACGATGGTCTGATGCTGGGTCTGCCAAGGAGGATTCACATGTCTCGTCCTTGCTTTTTTTTGATCGAAACTCCATGCTTGATGCTCCTGTATGAGTCTCTTTGTCACTTAAGTACTGGTTATACTTCTCTTTTGATACCTTTCCAATGAACTTACCCCTAACATATCTCAATCTAGTTGGCAAGAAGAATAAACATAAACCACACAACAAAGTCATTTTTTTTACAAGTTTGAACAATATTTTCTTTACAAACTAAAGCAAGGAATATGAAAAAAACTAAATGTTTCTTGTGTGAACTATTGAGACTATTGTGTTACTTCAGTTTTCAGCTAATTTCATAAAGCATATCAAAATTCTTAACGTGAAAAAATATACAACATGTTTTGCCTTGACATCTGCCATAATATCAACAAAAGCTGAAATTTGAATAAGAGTGTGGAGACTTTTGATGTCCTGTGTATTATGAATCTGTATAACTGATTTGACATTTCCTTTACAGAAGACTTATGAAAAACAATAAATTGAACTAAATATGTAAATTAACAGACAAAAATGATAGGCTGGTGCCTTTGCTGGTCAGAGGGAAATTTCTTTTTCACATTACCAATAACTTTAAGGGAAAGAGATTTCAAAATACTCACATAGTGCAGACAACTGCAATGACAGAGCTTCATATTCAATTTTACCTCAACACAGTGCTTCTAATTGCAGGTTTACAATGGTGGACCAGAAACAAGTAAAAACAGTTTACTAGATATGATTGATTTTCTATAATTGAAAAGCCTGATGCTCATTGAAATAATAGTGTTTATCACACAATTATTTGAAAACATCCAAGGTGGGGAATGCCACAAGCCAGAAAGGAAGGGATGTACTGAGAATCTTAAAAGTCTATGATTACTGTACAAACCAGCATTAGGTTGTGCTTCATGTGAAAGTATAATTTTGGATGATTCTCTATTTATATTTTCATATTTTATATTTACTTCTAATGTCCTCAGTATTAAGTTACATAATCTTAAATTATTGTTTGCAGGTATAAATATTTAACTATTTCAATGATGGACTCAGGGTTGTGTTTATATTTTTCTTCCAAAATCAATAGTTATGTAATGAATTTCCAGTGCAACATCTGGGAGGTGTATGTATTCCCTCTATTGCTGTATTCAGAGTTGTCACTTCCACTAAGGATACCAACTAGTACATTATTATTATTATTATTATTATTATTATTATTATTGTTATTATTACATACCAGCTGTTTAACCTGGTGTAACTTGAAACTGTTAATGTTTTACTTTATATTTGTCTGCCTAGATGAAGAGTGTCCTCCATCTATTTTTTATTGTTTTCTGCAGAGTATGCTCATAGTTACCAAAAAATGCTTAAACTTTCAATAGGCAGAAGCTTATAGTTGACAGTTCAATTAATTCTGCTTGTGTATATTACAGATTATTATTTTTTGTTCATGCTCCATCATTTTTGTCCCATGACCTTTAATGAAAAAAATTGATATTTTCAAAACTACAAATTATTCAAAAGTGTACTGTGAACTTTCAAAGGTGGAACTGGGATTTTCTCAAGTTTTAAATATGCTCCATTAGACAGCACATTGACAGCCCAGCTAGTGTGCAATACACTGTAAAATAAAAGGAAGCAAAAGAATAAGAAAAAACAAATAAATAAATAACAGTTGTAATGTAACGGATTTGATTCCCTCTACCACCCTCCTTCATATGCATTTAGAAAAGTTCCTAAAAAAGTTACTTATTAAACAATTTTTTGAAGTAAAATTTAAAAACAATATGAAAACATTATTAATGTTAGTAAGATAACATGGTGACAAAGGTGAAAGACTTATAAACAAGTCCAGGACTGTCACTGACCTGCCTAGAGGTAGGCCTCACCCTTGCTGGCTTTTAAAGTTCAAGTAATGCCTTCAAGGGAGAGGAAAGCCATAAAACATCTGGCTTGAGAGATAAGTCCAATGCAGAATCTTTATAAATAAAGGATTTATTTAGAATAAACTAAATGAGAGTAAAAAATGTAAAAAAGGGAAAAACAAGGCAAAACGATTTGCCTAAAAGGCAGTCCAAAACAACCTGGTCTAACTCCACAATCCAATAAAAAAAAATCTTATTTTCTTTATATTACGCTACCATGGCGATCCGTTTGTCGGTCCAGGATTTGAATTCACCTGTAGATCACAAACTGTTTGACCTATTGACATGAAATTTAGTACACATATACTACATGACGTCTACTATCCGCTTTCGGGTTAATGATTAACCTCCAAGGTCAAATGTCAACCCAGGAAGGTCAAGGTCAAAAATCAAATAACCTGTAGCCTGAAAATTGGTACACATATCCTATGCTGAAACTCTGCACTAAATCTTTATATTAAAAGCGAAGAGTTTTGGAATTATTACTATTTTAATTTTTATTTTATTTTAATGTAGAATCAACTCTCAGCAGTGGGCAGCATGGCGGCCGTTTGGCACATGTGTACAGGCGCCGTTCTCATCCCTGCCACCTTCACTGTCGCTTCCCCTACCTCTTCATATCTTAAATCATTCTTGTGGCAGATTGAAGACTTAAAAGAAAATGTATGGTATAGCACTATTTCATGGATTATTTCCATGTTGTGTTCGAGTCTGCCCCAAGATGGCGGGGTCTCAAGCTATGATGGTTTCTGGGAGGAAGAGGTGGGTATAGTTGGTCGGTACCCGGAAGTGATGTCACAGATGTTGGCCCGTCAATCTTTCTTTTTACAGAGGGGAAAGAAGAAGAGATGCCATTCTTGCACACTGCCCCCAGGTGGTCATCAACGAATCCTGTAAGCTATTCCCCAAGCGCACGCGTGTGACAAGAGATACTTTCTGCCCGTCCTGGATCTAATCAAAAAGGAGTGTTTGATAGTGGGTCTTTTACCACACCATAAAAAGGTGTGAGCTGATCTGACGTGGACCCAAAAAGAGGAAACTGGTGGAGCAGGGAGATATGAGGTGATAAAGTTTAAACTGGAGACAAGTTGCCAAGCTTGAAAGGAGAGAGAAAGGTTATTTCAGGAGTACATTGATTGTTTTATTTCATTAAATATGGTGTGGAAGTTTGTCCATACAATATCAGTAATGGAAAGAGTAAAGGTGATTCCTAAGTATTTCAAAGAATTAATAAATGGAATGATGGAAGGAAAAGAGAGAGATTGACAGGCTTGATTTATAAAGAGCAGCGCAGATTTGCTCCAGTTGATTTTGTAGACTGATAAGTATTCATATGTACGAAATAATGTAAATATGCGAGAAATGTCAAAAGGGGCATTTCCTAGTAATGGAAGAATGGTATCAGCATATAAAAATACCTTGTAGACTGTGTTATGAGCCAGAAAAGGTATGAAAGTGTCAAATGCATGCAGGGTGACAGCTAGAGGCTCGAGCGAGATAATGAAAAACAGTGGTGATAATGAACAGTCCTGTCTAGTGCCCCTAAACACAGGAAAGGACCATGACAGATCTGAATTTGTTAAAATAGAAGTTGTAGGACAAGCGTATAATGATTTAAAAATGTTGATAAATAAAATATCAAACCACATTTCACTCATGACTATCCATAAAAACTTTCAGTCCATTCCTGTCAAAGGCCTTTTCGGCATCAAGTGAGAAGAGGGCTGCTGGGGGCTTAGAGCGAAGGTGTTGCACTTAAAATGTGCAATAGCTGGTGCATGCTGTCAACTGCATAACAAGATGGCACAAAGCCGGTCTGGTCAGAATTAATCAGTTTTGGAATCACAGATTTGAGCCGAACAGCCAAAACTTGGGCTAACAGCTTAGCGTCTGAGTTCATAATTGACAAAAGGATGGCAGCTGGAACACAGTGTGGGAAATTTGCCCTGTTTGAGGAGGAGCAATATAATGGAGGATTTTATGTTAGAATGTAGGTTAGATGAGGAGAGGCACAATGATCATTTCAAAGAACAAGCTTATGGTAATACTTGTCGCCAAAATGCAGACTATACTTCTGTCTGTATACCATCAGGACCTAGAGCTTTGTTTTTTTGCAGAAGAGTTGAAAGCGGTTTTGATTTCTTCAGTTGAGACCGGGTCCACCAAACAGGCCACATCAGTTTGTGTAAGTTTTGGCAAATCAATAGATTTGAAAAAAAAAAAACATCCATTCAGTGTTCTTCAGAAGTGAAAAGTTCAGAATAAAAGTTAAGGAAAGTCTTATTAATTTCCGAGGGGAGGTTAGTCATATTACCAGATTTCGATTTAACTTGGGCAATAGAGGCAACTGAGTCACATCTGCACAATCTAAACTGCTAAAAACTTGCTCGGCTTAGCACCAGAGAGGCAGTAACGGATGTGTGTGCAATGAATTTTAAACTCCGCAAATCTCATAAGGAAGTCATTTAATTTGGCTCTGGTTTGTATAATTTTTAGCTCATATGCTGGATCATAGATACACAGGCAGGCTTTTTCCAAAATATTCAAACGATTCTCCAGATCATTAATATTCCTGCACACTGTACAAGCTATATTGAATACAAAAGCAATAGTCTTATCTCAGATATGCCCTTTAATAGCCAAACAAATATACTGCAAGTAGGTTCCTGAACAGAGTCTTTGTTCAAAGATATAAACTCCTCAAGTTTAGTGGATGTTTGTCCAATAAAATGTACATTTTGAAGTAAAGAAGTATTATAGTGCCAGTGTGGGGGGCTTGGAGGACAGAAGGGTGAGATAAAGCTGTAAATTTATGCAGCAGTGGTGGGACAAAGAAGATGAAGATAGAGAATAATTCATTGAGTGAGAAACAAGAAATTTTAATATTAAGATATAATCTATTCTGGAGAAAGCCTTGAAAAGAAGGGAAAACAAAGAGAGTTCTTTAGCTGATGGATTTAGTAACCTAAAGGAGTCTGCAAGATTTAGATCAGAAATGTGGTAAATTTGGCAAGCGTGCATGAAGAGTGGGAAATGTACTGTTTAATCAGAGAAGTTGAGAAGGTGTTCTGTTCTGTGTATTGTGTTGTATTTATCCTCTTCTTTTTGACACCCACTGTACGCCCAACCTACCTGGAAAGGGGTCTCTTTTTGAACTGCCTTTCCCAAGGTTTCTTCCATTTTTTCCATGCAAGGGTTTTTTTGGGAGTTTTTCCTTGTCTTCTTAGAGAGTCAAGGCTGGGGGACTGTCAAGAGGCAGGACATGTTAAAGCCCATTGCTGCACTTCTTGTGTGATTTTGGGCTATACAAAAATAAATTGTATTGTATTGTATCAAGTAGGGGGTCAATGAATACATTCACATCCATACCAATGATAAGTTGATATTCAGAAAAGGAAAAGATGCGTTTAGTAAATATCAGGGTAAAATGCATTATTATATGTATTTGGTGTGTATACTGAAATACAGGCAATCTTCCTTCCACCGATCTCCAACAATGCATAACAAAACCTGCCTTCCAGATCACCTTCAGAACCAAGAAACTGCTGCTGCAAAGCTTGGCGAACCAGAATCAAAACTCCACATTTTTTCTTCATACAGGTGAAGGATGCTACCACATAGTAATGTTTAACGTCTTTGGCCAAGAGATGGGATTCTTACAAACAGGCTATATCCACCTTATTGCGAAATAATAAATCAGCCACACTCAAATGTTTGCAAGCAGAAGAGAGTGACCTCACATTCCAGGAAAGAAAGTGTGATAAATAATTGAACCTTGACACAAAAAAGAGGTTTGGGGCAGCCTCCCGTATACTTGAGAACGGCTGCTAAATCGAAAAGGCTGTAGAAAAATGGTCTTTACAGACAAGAGTCCAAAACAGAACTGAGGTTTGGTAGACACGGTGAGTTTTAAAGATGGATGGAGGAAGTGACATCTTCAGGAGTGGAACTGGAAATGACGTCTTCAGGGGTGGATCCGCTTGAGGGGTGGAACTGAAAGTGACGTTCAAGGGACAAGGCGGAAGTTCCTGCATTTGGTCTACAGGGAAAAAAGAGAAAGGGTCAGTGCGCTCTGCCATCCCATGGTCTGACTTGGAATATTACCTTCTTTCGAGCCCTTTAGTTGCCTCCAATGCACACGTGTTTGACAACAGTTGAATTAGCCATTAGAAAAGAGAGAAAAGGAGAGCAGTGAAGGGGAACAGTAAAAGTAAGTGTTTAGCACATGTATCCACCAGTAACCACATAGAATACATAAAATGGCTCTGGAAACCCACCCCAGACCCCCTGGAAGAAAACAAACAGAAACTGTGAAGATAACTAAACCACAACAACCCCACCCTGATCCCATAAATCCACAGCACAGTTGTCAAGATGGTAAAAATTCCAAAAAACATGGGATGAGAGAGACACTCAGCTCATGGTATGCTGTCCTCAGAGCATGTCAGATTTGCGTCTGAAATTCCATACTTATATAGTTACATACCCACATATAAATACAAAAAACAATCAAACTTTTGCAGAAGAACAGCTAGCAATACATTTGCAAAAAAAAAAGCAAAGTAAAATACATGAATCAATGTTTGAACAAGGAATTAAACAGTACTGGAACAGCTCACATGAAACAGTCAAGGTGGCCAAGTACCAGTTGACTAAACTGAGTCCAGGGCATTGAGTACTTGATGACGGTCAGTGAATAGCTGTTGCCCTCCTGGAAAGGAAGTCCAAACTTTGCCGGGTAAATCAGGTATGCGGGAATGCCAAGCTGTCAAGCCTTACTGGTCACTGGAGATATAGATTTGTGTGCTTGTGTGATGTGGTTTGAGTATTTGGCAAAAAAGTGAATCTTCTATCATTTATAAGTGACATTTTGAAAAAAAATGTGAATCTTCCATCATTCATAGGTGACATTTTGAAGTTTATGAGCCTCTTTCAGGAAAGTATCTCTGCCTGGATAATGGAGCAGCTTGATTATAATAGGAGGCAAACGTATGCTGCCACTGTCCCTCATATGTATTCTATACACCCGCATAACTTCCAGCCTATAATCAGGTATAGAGGGAAATGATACAGGCCACTGTTTTTCCAGAAAGCTGAGCCTATTTCCACCTTTAGCATTCTCTGGGACTCCAATGACTCCTATATTATCCCTGCTTGATCTTTTTGTTAATGAAGACTTTCATGGAGAGATTTGGTTTCGTGCTCCTCCACCTGAATGCAGAACTGCTTAAAAATAGACAAAAGCTTCTGTTGTTCCTTTCTAATTTCTACAATGTCAGCTTGCAGGTCAGAAAAACTGCTCTGGATTGTCACATTTAGGGTTGCACTTAGTACTACATTCTGCTAAGAGACAAAGGCTTTCAATTGGTTGACAATCAACTCACTTTGAATGTCATCTGCAGACATGGCGGCTTCCACCAAAATTCTACGGGCTTTCTTCATTGGGCTTGAACGATTAGAGTTTGGATTATTCTGTCAACCTGAACGATCCATAAGAAACCAACAATTATTCAGAAAGGTACTTCAAGGCTTTGAATGAGAGATTTATAAGGGTAATCCACAGAAAACGAGTAATTGCAGGGGTTGGGTACAGCAGAGCACCTTTAGAACAGAGCCATACTCCACTAAGCGCCATGTGGACTCTGAGCATGTCATGAATAAAATGAAACTGACTGGCCAGTTGATTCAAGTGCATTGAGTCTGCTGCTTTATTGGATGTTGCATTCCTTCCCAAGTGACTGCAAATTAGTGATGCTATTAAGTGAGCAGAAAAAAAATATTCAAACCACATAAGCAACCCGTGCACTCTTCAGTTATGTGGGTTTGCAATTCAGAGGGAGCCTGGACAACAATTAAAATAGGTTTGAAGTTAAAATTCTGAAATAAAATGCCACAGTATATAAAAAAAGCTAAACATGAAAAATTTCTATACAATGGTGGTCCTTTGCTAATGAACAGTGGAGGACTACAAAGAGTGGACCTGGATAGGACTTGATGTAACAAGATATCTGAGAGTGTCTATGAATCAGTTGCATCCTTTTAATCTGGAAACTTTAAATTAGCCAGATGAATAACACTACGTCAAGCCATGGTCCCATGAACATAGACTGATGTGGATCCAAAGATCTGAAGATGAATGCAGGGATGATCTCAGCAGTGTATTCTTCCCTGGAGTACTGTCAATTAGAGTTTTTGTTCTCCGCTCACTTTTTGACAACTCACCACAACTAACAGCTCTTTTGTTAACTGATGTGGACGTTAGGGGTCGCTGTTGCTACGTGAAACCCCACAGACATACGTCCAAGACACACTTGTAAAAAGCAACAAGAAGCATTTTAATATTTTTCTTCAATAAAGTGCACAAAGCACCACACTCACCACAATTCTCCAATATTAATAATAATAACAACAATAATCAATAAAAAAATCAATCCTCCACTCCCAGCAGCTTAGTCACCCAACCTCCCAACTCCGGCTCTGCTTGCTGGGTCTTCACCAGTCCTTTAAATAGTCCATGACCAGAAGTGCTTCTTCTCTTCTTCTGGGTCAATGCCACATCCTCAGTTTTCAAATAGCCCAGAAGTACTGAGGGCTTCCGTTCTCGTGCTTCCGAAGTACTTCCGGGTCGTAGTAACAGTAGGAGTCCCCAGGCACCCAACAGGGCTGAAGAAACGGACTCCATGTCCCAGGATGCCCTGAGGGAATCCGGGGAACCATTGTCGTCCAGGGGAGCTGCCACCTAGTATCCTGGGGGAGGCAGTGTCCCGAAAAGGCTGCTCTTCTCCCTTCTTCCCGTTCTGGGACATCCCAGCCAGACTGAACCTCCGGCTGTCCATCACACTGGGCTTTATTTTGGCAATTGTCACTCACATGTGCATAAGGGACAGCTTAAAGGCTTTAAATATTGTAACTCCCTGCAATTCCAGGGGTTGGCTCTGTGTTCTAATGCTTTTTCTCTTCCCCCCCCTTTACAGACTCGATGATTGACAGATGTAACACATCTGACGCAACTTCCGGTGTCCATCCATCTGGACCCGACTTTTCCTGCCAGAAGGATTTAAGACTGGAAGATCCACCATCTTGAAACAGTTCACTTTGTAACGTACATCTGGAGATATGTTTTTGCAGTTATTGCTTGTTTTCTTTCCATTGCTGTATTTCAGTTATATGGGGTCAACAGAGTGATGCCCTAACTCTTCATCATGGTCTGTCTGTTCTCTTACACACATTTTCATGATGTTGAACTATTGATAGGTATGTTTGTTTATTAAAAAAATTGTTTAGTACTTTATTGTTATTACATTATAGTTTTAAATGTGTCTAAGTGCCCTGAGCCACCTATCAGTGACAAGCATTATATAAGATTAAACTGAATAAATTAAATCTGAACAATTTACAGTAATTCAGGTGTATTTAAAAGGAGGTTTAATTAAGAATTTATATGCAATTTACCTTCATTTCTTAGTACTAAATCAGCAAACTTTTAAATGCCCCACGAGTGTGTCATAGATTTCATTCATTGAGCAGAAGCAGTGTTTTTCCTGGGAATAATCATCATGATGATACGACAAGAGCTGCGCTTGTACACAGGCACAGTTGCTGTAATTATGTAGCTTGTTTACCACGCAGAGCTCTGCAAGCAAAATTTCTTTGATCTGATAACTAGAAGAGAACATGAAAATGTGTTACTTTGCATGCTATAGGAAGAACACATTTCATCTAGGCAACTCTTTGGCAGGCTCTGCTGAGGTCATACAGTTACATGTCTCAATTACACTTAGACAATAGACGTATCGGATGACTTTAATTTCACTGTATGATATCAGTAGATAGATTGGGAGAGCATGGCGGGTCATGAGGTCGCTGGAAAGAGGTGTGTGACGCTCCTGATATCTCTGCAAAAGGACGAAGGTCCGAGTCTTTAGAGTCCTGGTGCTTCCTGCTTTGCAATATGGTTGTGAGATATGGACTTTATCCAGTGACCTGAGATGAAGACTGGACTCCTTTAGTACTGTGTCTCTTCGGGGAATCCTTGAGTACCGATGGTTTGACTTTGTGTCAAACAAGCAGTTGCTCAAAGACGCCCAAATGAGGCACATTACCTGCATTGTAAGGAAGTGTCAGTTATGGCACTACAGGCATGTGGCGAGATTCCCCGAGGCTGATCCAGCTCATAGGATCCTCATTGTTGAGGACCCGAGCGGCTGGACCAGGCCAAGGGGACGCCCACGTAACACCTGGCTGTGGCAGATAGATGGACATTTCTGGAGGGTGGTAATGCACCATGTGTCAGCCTGGGGGTTGCCAACCAGGGCCCCAAGCTGTTTCATCGTGCGGTGGGTACAGCAATGACCTGTACCAGTGCATGCTCCCCAACCTGACCTGATCTGTATGATCTTGCATATTTAATCTCCAATAGCCAGGATGTCACCACTATTGAGTTTGTCTTAAGTCACATGTTTGCTGTCTTTTGGACAGTATATTTTGTTCACTTGGGAATGTATGATTCATTCAAAGTTATTGCGCATGCAGGGTTCACGTCATGTGAGAAGTTCAATCACATTGAGAGGACACCCCTTGTGGGCCCGTCACTTTTGTAATATTATTGGGTTTCATTGTCATTCACAAAGCACATTTGTCTCTCATACATCTCTGTATGTAGTTGGTTCGATCGAATCACATCAATCTATATCTTTTTATTTGTGTGGTCAACTTATATCCGATCTGCTTATGAGAAAGAAAAAGAGTCTGTGAGGCTGAATCAGGTGTTAGGACTGATGTGATTGGGTGGTACGTGCGTGAGTTGTTTTATGCAAACTTTTATGCATGTGTGGATTTATTTTTATATTGAGATTGCCTTTTTACCAATAATAATGTTTCCCATAATACACTGTATTTCCTGTTGTTAGATCAGTTCCTTGTCAGATCACATTCATATCTCATGTAAACTGCTCCAAGGTTTACCAAACCAAGACCAACTTTTCCAAGGGGTCTCAGTACAGTTGTTTTGGTCTGCACCAAAGTGTGATACAGTAGGTGGGTTCACATCTACCTAAAGGAACCAGTCTATGGGGAAATCAATCCAGAGTTTGGAAAAACTGCTAGGTGTGAAAACGCCTTTTGCTGTCACTAATAAATGGGGCCATCTTTGGTATACACGCATATCCCATTAAGTCATAACATTCTTGATGTCAAAAAATCTTTGAAAACACAGGAAACAGCAAAGCAAAATACATTTTACTATAATTAAGCAGCTATATTATTATTTTTTTCAATTATTTGCAGTGAGTGGGTTACCAAGATGACCTCTTACATGCTTAGGCAGTGCAGACTTTAGCTCCCTTTTGGTTCCCAAGTGTCCCCCATTTGCACTGTCAGCAAGTCACTCCTTCTTTATACTCTGTGGTGCTGACCTATTGACAACAAGAACAGAACTTAGCTAGATATCAGTTCAGGTTGTTGTGTTAGGAGAAAGTAAATTAGTTTTTAGCAGATTCACTTACTACAGGGCAGCAGAGCACAAATGGAGGCCTGGAGTTTGAAGTGAGCAGCAGTCTATTCCGATGCTATAGACAGGGTTCACTTTTTGTATTCTGTAACACAAATAGTTAACACTTTCAAGCAGTACTGAAAGTGTAAATAACAGGATAGAAATGTGATATCTGTCAAAAAAGTATGTATACATGAAAAAAACACTTCTTTTTTAAATTGTCCTATGACTAACGCACATCTGAGAAATTAAAGGTTAATTAGAATTATTGTCATGTTCTTAGTTATTAGTATGATGGCTGTGAAGAGCCAACGTATGTGCAACGCATCGTCAGTATAATGAATATTATACTGTATAGAGGGCAGTCAATGTGTAAGACTGTGAAGTGCCACACTTTATTTAGTTTTGTAGGATAGTCAGGAAGACACCAGGCCCCTGTTTCACCCATATGTGGCACTGCCACAAAATATACAAAGTCAGTTCGGTAAAGAACAAACAAACAAAAAATATATACAAACGTGCAATGATTAGCACAATCCTTATAACACACATAAATAACCATGACAGAAATAATTCTGTAGCAATGCCATACTAAAAACTACAACTCTCCACTAAACTGGCAATTGTAAAATGGGAACAAAGATGCCAAAGAGATAAAACATTCCATAAACGTGATTAAGCAGAAAATTTTTCACCATTTCCACTATGAAGGAAGTTCAAGGATGGTATACGTGAGGTTCATTGGGAATGTCTGAGTACAGTAATCCCTCGCTATATCGCGCTTCGACTTTCGCGGCTTTACGCTATCGCGGATTTTAAATGTAAGCATATCTAAATATATATCACAGATTTTTTGCTGGTTCGTGGATTTCTGTGGACAATGGGTCTTTTAATTTATGGTACATGCTTCTTCAGTTTGTTTGCCCAGTTGATTTCATACAAGGGACGCTATTGGCGGATGGCTTAGAAGCTACCCAATCAGAGCATGTATTACATATTAACTAAAACTCCTCAATGATATAAGATATGCATCCCGCGCGGTGCTTGATTGTTTGCTTGTCTCTGCCTCTATCTCACCCTCTCTGACATTCTCTGCGCCTGAAGGAGGGGGTGTGAGCAGAGGGGCTGTTTGCACAGAGGCTGTTTGCCTAGTGGATACGGACACTCCTCTAAAAAATGCCGCTTTATCGCGGTGCTTCGGCATATTTAAAAGCACAAAAGCACACGTATTGATTTTTTGATTGTTTGCTTTAATCTCGCGCTCTCTCTCTCTTTCTCTGACGTTCTCTGCGCCTGACGGAGGAGATGTGAGCAGAGGGGCTGTTTGCACAGAGGCTGTTTGCTTAGAAGATACTGACGCTCCTCTAAAAAATGCCGTTTTATTGCGGTGCTTCGGAATGCTTAAAAGCACGTATTGATTTTTTGATTGTTTGCTTTTCTTTGCGAGCGCTCTCTCTCTCTCACTCTGAAATTCTCTGCTCCTGATGCGGGCACTCCTTTGAAGAGAAGATATATTTGCATTCTTTTAATTGTGAGAAAGAAAAAAAGATGATCTCTGTCTTGTCATGGAGCACAGTTTAAACTTTTGACTAAAGGGTGTTGTTTCATGTCTAGAGGGCTCTAATAATGTTAACAGTGTGGGAGGGTTTATAAGGGCTTAAAATATATGAAAATAACCATACAAACATATGGCTTCTACCTCACGTATTTTCATCTATCGCGGGGGGTTTCTGGAATGCAACCCCCGCGATCGAGGAGGGATTAGTGTAATCATACTGGTGCTAATAATCTATGGTCCTTCCATGGGTAAGTTTTGTATTTTAATTACATTAGTGCAAGTGGACCAGTTAAACTAAAAGAAGTGGCAATTCAGGCTGTGGTCTATAGAGGAGAGGTTAGGAGTATGTGCTGATACAGCGCATTGTTGCACCCACCACATGATTAACCAACTCAGGATCCCAGTTTAGGACCTGAGTGCAGCCATGCAACGGGTGACACCTCAGCAACACACTAGTTCAGATGGAATAGAACAGTGTGAGGTCTTTTATGGTGGCTGGAGTGCCAATCCTGTCACAAACCCTCAAGCATTCCCTGCATATTGGAGGACCTACATGCAAGGCTGGATGCAGATTAACGTCATATCCAGGATGGAGCAATTACAGGTTAAGGGCCTTGCTCTAGGGCCCAAAAAAGTAGAGTCACTTTTGGCATTTACGGGATTCAAACCAGCAACCGACAGTCTGTAGGTGGGTACAAAATTGAAAGGGTTGTGTTGAGAGAAACCTTTTCAGAATTAGTTAATGTTAAGAGTGTTGTCCTGCAGCAAAAATGTCATAATATATTAAAAAAATGTCTTAAGATAGTAAACCATACATAGTAGAATACATCCATGCGTCACGTTGTCCAAAACAGTTTTGGAATGTTTGATGAAGAAGGGAAACAGAATGCACAAAGAAAGAGCTAGAATGTTCGAAGAGGGTTAAGGTATACCTGGTGAACCTCTGACGGAATCAAAACAGACAGACTTACTAATAAGACTGTTTAAATAAATGGGCTTTTAGCTATGCGTAGTAATCTACTATTAGGTTTTTAGATGATACCAAACTAGGTGGACGGGCAGATGATGTAGAATCAGCTAATCTGTTACAGAGGGACTTGAACAGCATACAGGCTTGAGCAGATTTGTGGCAGATTAAATGTAAAGTAAATGTAAAGTAGTTAGTAGAAATGTTAAATTTGAAACCACAATGGGAGAACTGAAAATTAAAAATACACCGTATTAGATGGACCTGAGAGGCATAGTAGAGTCATCACTATCTACAGCTAGACAGAAGCCATTAAGACAGCTAATAGGATGTTAGATTATAAACCATGATGTGTGGAGTACAAGTCAAGTGAGGTTTTGCTTTGGTTATATAACACTAGTGAGGACTCACCTGGAGTACTGTGTGCAGTTTTGGTCTCCATATTCCAGAAAAGACTTAGCAGCACTAGAAAAAGTCCAGAGAAGAACAACAAGGTTGAGTCTAGGACTGAGAGTAATGAGCTGTGAAGAGAGATTGAAGGAGCTGAACCTTTTCCATTTAAGTAAATAAAAAAATCGCACAGAGCGGCGCTAATAAAAATAACTATCTCAAATACCCATAAAGCACATACAATTCAGTTCTGCTCATCCGAAACATTAAATATGGCTCTATTAAGTGTTAGAGCATTAACCAACAAGATGTTTTCCATCAACGATCTTATTAGTGATAGGAAAACTGATTTTATTGCACTAAGTGAAACGTGGCTTAGCTCTGATAGTCTGGCTGTTTTAATCGAATCTGAGCCTCCAAATTACAGCTTTGCTCATGCAGATTGCCAAGGTAAGAAAGGCGGCAGTTTAGCAAACATTTACTCGAGCCGGTTAAAGTGTAAAGATGTCAGTTTTGGTAAATTCAAGTCCTTTGAGTATCTTGCAGTTGTTATTCGTGGAGTTTCTCAGTTTCTAGTATTATCCGTGTATAGACCTCCTAAATACAATGCGTCGTTCTTTGAGGAATTCTCAGACTTGGTGTCAATTTTAATTACGAACTATGACACACTCCTAATAGTCGGTGACTTTAACTTTCATATCGATAATCAGTGTGACCCGAAAGTAAAAGAATTCATGAACCTCCTGGACTCTTTTGATTTGAGCCAGCACTCATCAGAAGCTTCAACATTTGCAAACTTTCTAAGCAACCAGTCTGTTTGTAGTACTCACTTACTACAATAGTGAGAATAATGTAAATAGTAAGGTGGAAAATTTTAATATTAAGGTGAGAGCTGCTGCTGACATAGTCTCACCTGAAAAGATAGTTAAAAAATCTTCTAGTACTGTTATACTGTGGAAGACCCAAAGAGTGTGTGATCATAAGAGAACATGCCGGAGAGCTGAGAGTAAATGGACAAAAACTAAACTGACTGTCCATTATGAAGTATTGAAGGTTAAAATAACAGAATACAACAACATAGTTTATCTTGAGAGGCGCTGTTATTTCTCTAGAATTATAAATAACAATGCTAGTAATCCCAGAGTCTTATTCTCTACGATTGATCGTCTGCTAAATCCTAATCACTCAATGGAATGCCACCAAAAAACTTCCAGTGAAGCTTGAGGCTTTTGCTGTATTTTTTAATCAAAAATGAATGATATTAGAGATAATATAGGGCATCTCCCCAATAATGAACCACCTAAACTCCGGTACTCCATTTTAAACAAATTATATTGTTTCACCAAGATAGATTTACTTGATTTATATAAAATAATTTCTCATCTGAGACACTCCACCAGCGTCCTCCACCCAAAACCAACAAGTTTTTTCAAAGAAGTATTGGGCGTACTAATTGATAATATTCTTGACATAGTAAATTCGTCATTAGATATGGGGGTCTTCCCAGACTGTCTTAAGAATGCTGTAGTTAAACCCCTGCTCAAGAAAAATAATCTTGACTCCTCTGCTTTTGAAAATTTTAGACCTATTTCTAACCCGCCTTTCTTAAGTAAAATTCTAGAGAAGGCAGTCATTATGCAGCTTAATGACCACTTCAATAAACATGCTATTCTTGATAAGTTTCAGTTGGGTTTCAGAACAAATCACAGTACAGAAACTACACTCATTAAAGTAGTAAATGACTTGCGGGTAAATGCAGACAGAGGCTGTTTATCTGTTCTCATTCTCTTAGATCTGAGTGCCGCATTTGATACCATTGATCACAATATTCTTAGAAATTGCCTTAGTCAATGGGTGGGCCTCACTGGCAGTGTCTTAAATTGGTTTGAATCCTACCTGGCAGGTAGAAAATTCTTTGTAAGTTATAGTAATTATACTTCAAAGACCCATGATATTCTATATGGTGTTTCACAAGGCTCTATCCTGAGTCCGCTGCTCTTTTCAATTTACATGCTTCCATTAGGTCAATTATCTCTGGGCATAACGTGAGCTACCATAGTTATGCTGATTACACACAATTGTACTTATCAATAGCGCCTGACGACCCTGACTCTCTTGATTCACTGACACAATGTCTTACTTGTGTTTCTGAATGGATGAGTAGTAATTTTCTCAAACTAAAGAGAAAACAGAAATTTTAGTGATTGGCAAGAATGGATATAATGAGGTTATTAGAAATAAACTTGATGCATTAGGATTAAAAGTCAAGACGGAGGTAAAGAATTTAGGGGTAACTATTGACTCTGACCTGAACTTTAAATCACATACTAATCAGATTACTAGGACAGCATTTTTCCGTTTAAGAAATATAGCAAAAGTTAGACCCCTAATAACATTGCAAGATGCTGAAAAATTAATCCACGCTTTTGTTTTTAGTCGACTAGATTACTGTAACGCACTCCTCTCAGGACTACCCAAAAAAGACATAAATCAATTGCAACTAGTGCAGAATGCAGCTGCTAGAATCTTAATTAGGAAAAGAAAATCCGAGCACATCTCTCCAGTTTTGATGTCACTACTGTATATTGGTTACCTGTACCATTTAGAATTGACTTTAAAATCCTGCTTATAGATTACAAAGCATTAAATAATCTCACTCCATCTTATATTTCGGAATGTCTTACACCTTACACTCAAAATCGTAACCTTAGATCTTCAAATGAGTGTCTGCTTAGAATTCCAAGAGCTAAACTTAAAAGAAGTGGTGAGGCGGCCTTCTGCTGTTATGCACCTAAAATCTGGAATAGCTTGCCAATAGGAATTCGCCAGGCTAATATAGTGGAGCACTTTAAAAAACTGCTAAAAACACATTACTTTAACATGGCTTTCTCATAGCTTCATCTTAGTTAAATCCTGATGCTCTGTATATTCAATTAATTATCCTATTATTCATGGTATTGACATTCAAAATCCGTACTAACCCCTACTTTCTCTTCTGTTCTTTTTCCGTTTTTCTGGGGTGGTGACCTGCGCCACCACCACCACTTGATCAAAGTACAGTGATGTCCCTACATTGATGGATTAAAGGCCAGAAGTCCACATGACCATCATCATCAAGTTATTCCATGAGAACCCTAAATACCATGAGGACTGATTGAGGTCATTTATGTTAGGTAGAATGCCTAGATGAGGCTGGGTGGTCTCACAGCTTGGAACCCCTGCAACTTACATACATAGATAAAATAAAAATGAATATTACACATAATCAACTTAAACAAACAAATCAAGAATGAACAAAAGCATGAATCTGAGCCAGAGACAGTGGAGGATAGATAGATAGATAGATAGATAGATAGATAGATAGATAGATAGATAGATAGATAGATACTTTATTAATCCCAAGGGGAAATTCACATACTCCAGCAGCAGCATACTCATAAAAAACAATAAAAAAAACTAATATTAAATTAAAGAGTGATAAAAATACAGGTAAAACGGAAAATAACTTTGTATAATGTTAACGTTTACCCCCCCAGGTGGAACTGAAGAGTCGCATAGTGTGGTGGAGGAACGATCTCCTCAGTCTGTCAGTGGAGCAGGACGGTGACAGCAGTCTGTCGCTGAAGCTGCTCCTCTGTCTGGAGATGATCCAGTTCAGTGGATACAGTGGATTCTCCATGACTAACAGGAGCCTGCTCAGCGCCTGTCGCTCTGCCACGGATGTCAAACTGTCCAGCTCTGTGCCTACAATAGAGCCTGCCTTCCTCACCAGTTTGTCCAGGCGTCAGGCGTCTTTCTTCTTTATGCTGCCTCCCCAGCACACATGAATCTGAGCCACAGCCAGTGGAGGAACCCTAGCTGAGATATAACATCCTCTCCTTATGAAGGACCCCCACTATACCCTATCATCAGTAGCTGCTTTGTCTTTGCTGCAATCAACAGCAGAAAACCCTCCATGCTTATCCATCAAAGAAGCAGAACAGATTTAGTTCTAAAATTAAAGCCATACAAAAATTAATTGATAATTAAATAAACAAATGAATATCTGTAAATTGTTTATCATTTGGTGAAAAAAATTATATACCAATGACTCTTGTCTTGCATACCAGGAGGATGACTGGATTTGATTTAGGACCAGAAAAATATAATCTAAAGTTAAAAACCAAATAGTCGATTAAACCAATATAACAAAGCTAAAGTGATAGGCCCAAAATGTAGTAGAGAAGACAAAGCAAAAGGATCTAAACTGGGAAATCTTAATCATTGAAAGAGACATGCAAATGTTTTAGCGTAATCTGCCAGGAAGTGTGTGGTAATGACCTTTATAATGTTGACCTACTTACATCAAAGGTCACGACCACCATTGATCCCTCAGTGGTAACCACCCTAGCCCTAGAATAATGAGTAAAATTGAAAATGAACCCAAATCATAACAATGCTATG
Organism: Polypterus bichir lapradei; assembly: GCA_026402145.1. Classification (NCBI taxonomy): domain Eukaryota; kingdom Metazoa; phylum Chordata; class Cladistia; order Polypteriformes; family Polypteridae; genus Polypterus; species Polypterus bichir. Next base: position 10,211,118 of record JANRMT010062811.1, on the reverse strand, counting down.
AAAACATTTTGTGCTGTGGACAAATGCTAATGATTGTAATACTGCGGCCTCTCGTTTGTTCTTATAAAGAGCTCCGTGAAACAACAGTAATTTGCTTTATTATCCATGATCATGTTTTTTGATCACTTAATATGCCCTATTAAAATATTCATTCATTTCTACAATAAACAAAACCATAAGAACTTGTTGGAAGAGTCAAGAGCTATGCTGCAAATCTATCAGGTAATCACCAAAGAGATTTTGGAGTAAACATAATGTGGTCATAATTTTAGTTCTTGTTACATTGTTGATTAACCTTCCTACTCCCCTTTCCTACTGTCAGGAGTCTTTGGGGACTCCAGATGTATATTTTATGTCATATGTCACAGGTGCTATTTTTTATCATTCCAAATTTTGATGACTTTGTCAAGCAGTTTGTTCCTAATAATGTCACATCATTATTTTCTATTCCTGCTTTGTTTATTGCTTTTTAAAAATACAAATGTCAAAAGTTCCCAAAAGCCCCAGTCAAAAGCACCCAATCCCACCTATACAAATTTAAGAAATATAACTATTTATTCAGTCACTGTTTCTGATTGGTCCTAAGTTAGAGTGTCACACATTATCAAGGGGTGTAGGAACTCTCTGTTACTCATTTAGAAGGAGACAGACACAGCAGCAGCTAGAGATTTCAACAGCTCCTGTGTTGACAACTTGAGATACTGACAGGGACATCAACATATCATATTTTTGCTTTTATGGGCCATTTACTCTTGTTTCATGTGTTCCAGCAAAACAAAAAGAGGTACTGGTGCTGTCCTGCATGCACCATGACACTAAGGTTGAAGGTGAAAAGTAAAAACCTGAGATCATACTACACTATAATGCAACCAAAAGTGGCATGAATAATCTGGATCATCTGGCCAAAATGTTCACATGCAGTAGAAAAATAAACAGATGACTGATGGCACTATTCATGAACATGGCGGATGTTGCAGCCAATGCTGACTTCATCGTCTGGGTTAGGAACTTCCCAGACTGGAAGTCATCAGAATGTGGCAGACATCGCTGGATCTTCCTGAGGCAGCTGGGGCATGCCTTGGTCAAGTCATACATGAAAAGGAGAGGTGAAACTCTAGATTGCAAGCCCCAATAAAAGCAGTATTGACCTTTATGGAAGTAAGTAAAACTCCTCCTGCAGATGTGACTGTCCAATGCTTGGGTGGAAAATCTATTCAGAAAAGGTGTCACCTTTGCTCCCAAGACAGACAGGAATGTAGCGACTGTTTGCTCCTGTCACATGCCAGCTTGCACTGAGCATAGCATGAAGCAAATTGTGTGCTATGACTGCCTGTAGTGTGTTTAGTTTTAATTTTCTATTTACTTTGCACTGAAAGATAAAATAAAATTTAGAAGTGTTGAAGAGTTTAGTTTAAAAGATAAAAGAGAAGAAAATGTAAATAAAAATTGTTGATGTTTGAATGACTGTGTGTTTATTTTAATTATTTTATATGCAAATTAATTGTAAATTTGTTAAAATAACAATAATAATCTATTTTTTCTTTAGATGAGATTATTTACATAACTGATAATGCTTTGATAAGAAATAAGTTTTGCTATTATTATTATTTTGCTATAATGATTGCTTATTATATTAAATTATCCTTGGGGTCCCCAGGGACCCCAGTCGGCAGTTCATGTATGTAAAATATGATGGTAGGATGAATGTTAAATTAATAATACATGACATGAGCAATATATAATATAATATAATGTAATATAATATAATATTATGTAAGGTATAATATGCATTTTTTCCATTTTTAGTGTTATAATAAAAAAAAGTAAAACTTGGAGACACTTTAGTTTAGGTCCTGCCAAAATGCATCTAGTACTCATTTACAGTTGCTAAACAAGACCTTAATAAACACTTGTTTGGGTCTTCATAATACTTACAAAACGATTATTCATCTCTGCAATGTGGCCTATTAAAATCACATCACTTTGGAATGGTCAGAGGTGTCTTAAGTGAGACAGATTTCTCTTCATACTGCATACTGGAGTGCAAGACCTGTGAATCCATCATATTCAGCAGTAATTTTACCAGTGTATCAAAGGCTTTTAATATGCCATACTGCACAGAGATTAATAATCTACAGTATTTATTGATGCTTCTTAAGTCTAATTAAGACAAGAAAGCCTCTGTTAATGTCTTGTTATGTACTGGAAGAGTAAACTGTTAACACATGCATTATTCAACCACCTAAACTGAAGTGCTAACAAAATGTTTTAGAAATGTTTCTTGTAAAAAGTTCTTGTACTTACCACATACCAGGTCAGACAGCGAAAGATTTTGTTAACCTATTTTAGATCTTAAGAGGAACCTGCTATGCCTTGTATCTGTGTTCTTCTTTGACAATCCCAGATCCGAACGAAAATAAACTGACCTCTGCATGGAAATTGCAAACATGACCTAGCCCGGGGTACTGCAGTGGAGGGCTGGGTTGGTAGGTTTTTCAAGGACATACATTATGCCTAAACAGGATTGGCCAAAAGACATGAGGCCTGACCCAGGGGAGTTGGCCCCATACTATGATGTCCTGTTGATCGACTAACCACATCAAGGAAGCACAAAACCAAAAGAAATGTAGGCTAATAGAGTAGCCCAGGGGTCTCTAACAGTCCATCATTCAGAGACCATGCTGGATCAAAAACCAAAGCTCCACCTGGTTATCAACGCATGTTAGATGCCGAAACACCTGACAAAATGAATGATTACTTCTCTAGGTTGTATTGGTATGATTACACTTGTTTTCCTTTGCTTCTGTTTTTGGCATATTTAGAAGCATTTTTAGGTTCTCTCACTATTTACTGGCTTTAAGTGTAAACCTTCTCTCCAGCTTTTTTTGTTGCTTTTTTATTGTCGTCTGGAATCATAGATATAAAACAAAGGGGACAAGTGGAGCTACAGATGGCAGCTATACCTTTGTGACAGGCTGGTGAATGTAAACGTACAAGGACTACAACAGGGATTTGTGTTCAGGTTTATGTGACAAAGAGCCTGAAGTGAAAGGAGGGGTCACCTTAAGAAACTTCCAAGCTAAATTAGTATATCAGAAAAATAAACCTGGTAACACATTAGTTTAAGTACTGCAAAAATGCATCTATAACATATTTGCTGTTATGTAACAAGACTTCAACAATGGCTTCTTCTGGTCTTTGTTACACTTATAAAGCATCTGTAGTTTCGCTTATTCAACTCTGTGCTGTGTGGCACATTGACATGATGGTAAAATGACTTGTTCATGTGACGGATTCCCAGGTCTTATACTAAATATATAATATCAAGAAAAAAGTGTCTCAGTTAAGCCACCTTAGGCCACTCCAAAGGGTTTGTTAGCAGGTCACATTGCAGAGATGAATTGTTCAGAGATGAACACTTTACTGGTTATTGATAAGTTAAGAGTACGTAAGGTTTTATTACATAAGAGTAAATGAGTAATAGATGCATTTGTGCAGTACTTAAACTAAGGTGTTACCAAAAATCCTGCATGGGGTAGTCTTTCCTTTTTGGATTTTCTGGAGTATTCAGTAACAATGAAAATGATTATACAGCATGTTAATAAAAGCTCACTGTTGAGTGCAACTTATGTAATGCAATTGCACAAATAATCTGTTGTGCATAGATTTTTTTGCAAACATAATGATGATAACTATTATTACTATTATTCATCCACCCATCCATTTTCCCATCTCTGCCAATCCATTTCAGGGTTATGGCAGGCAGAACATATCCCAGTAGCAGTAGACACCTTATAAGAACCAAACCTAGTTTATTGTAGGACACATTCCCTCCTACAGGTCCAGGTTAGAGAAACTTCATGACCTAACCTGCTCATGTTAGGAATGTCGGAGAAACACTGGAATATACTGAGAAACACCTCATTGACACCGGCAAAGCTGTCCACAGACAGCACCAAGATTAGTTGATTTGAACCCCTGTCTCTTACAGCCTTGAAACAGCAGTGTTAATTATCATTATGATTATTATTATTATTATTATTGAAAGCAGCAACAACATCTGTTTGTTATCCTAAAGAATAGGCCCATCAACACAGCACTATGTACATGTCCCAGCACACACACTATAATTCAATACAGTTTACACTAATTGTCCTTTATTATGCATGGCAGTGCACACAGAAACAACTCATTGTTGAAGCCTTTACTATTCATGCATGTCAATCATTTCATAATTGCTAAATTATTCTTGCATAATTATAATCAGAATCTCTCATTCTTTACAAAATAAATGAGTATGTTGTGTAGGTGTATAGGTGCAAGAGTCTGTCATCTGTATGGTTTAATCATTTGGTATTTTTTGTTAATTGTTTGGTGTCACAAGCATTAATACAATCAAACGTACTGTAAATATGCATCATATTGTAAGCCTAACAGGTTAAGCTCGGTTTACACTACACATACCATATTTATATAATCTTGAATAATAAACACAACACTAATATTCGTAAAAAGCTATGCTGAGATGTCTAGCTGCTGTTGATATTTTCTTCTGTATACAAGATTATAAAACTAGAAAATATTTCTACAGAAATAATTTTAAGATTACCAATGTTACTTCCTTCTATGAGAATCTTTAAGCCAAGGTCCTTAAGTTCAACTTTCTGACTACATGAGGGTCACAGCTGCTGTGGCAAAGGAAGAGTATCAAGTTTAACGGACAGCCATGATTCCTATTCGGCAGGGACACCTCCATAACCAGGGGAAGGACCTTGCACGGGGTGCAATACCTCCCCCAAGATGACAGAGGGCGGCTCCCCTGGCTTGTTACAGGGCCACAGGATTGGAGCAAGGAAGCTCAACCCAGCTGTGCCACCGCCAGGGCGCACATGGAGAATGGCAAGGCTGCCCCCACACCTGGAAGCACAGCTGAAAGGAGATTATGGAACATCTGGAGCACTTCCTGGGGATCTATAAAGGGGACTGCCGTACTCCATTCAGGGAGTGTGAGTCGGGAGGTGGAAGACAAAGCTTGTGGGAGGAGCAGTGGAGATGGACAAGAGACAGAAGAGAGAGAAAGGAAGAAAGAAGGACTGTAATTTGTGTGTAAGTGCTATGTGCTGTATGAAAGAAAATTTAACTGCTTGCAAGCTACTAAGGATTAAAAGCTGTTTTATTATAATGGCAGGTTATTCATACAGGTGTCTGACATAAGACAAGGTGAAGTAAGCTGAACTAGGTAACCTCCTTCTTTAGGAATGTGTCTGTTAGATACAGGAAAGATGACCTTTCCTTCTTTGGGTCCACTCTTGACATGTACACGAAAAAGATAAAGTTTTTCCGATTTGCGTAATATAAGATGAAATGCTTAGATGCTATTTCATAAGTAAGGGGGAGGGAGGAAAATGAATATTAAAAGCTGACTGACACCAGGAAAGTTTGCTCTTCTGCTTTGCAAAGCTTGAATACATGTACTCATCTGTGACTGAATAAAAGCTGACTCATTGAACTATTCCTGACTTCCTGAGGGGTTACTTCCACAGTTTCTTGTACTGTGCTGTGAGGCGGGGAATAAAGCATTTCCCCAATGAAATAAACGTGTGTTGCGCTGAACTTGGGTCCTGTGTTTGTTGTGTCTGTGGTTTGGGGAGCTGTATGCCCCCTGGTATCCACACAAGTCATGCAAGCATTTTTAGGTTCTCTTACTATTTATTGGCATGCAAGGACAGCTGATAATGTAAAGTAGGCACAAATACTGTACTTACAAACTCAGTGTAAGTATACGATATACAGTGGGAGCCACGTCAAACAGCCGCCTGGAGCATGACAGGTCCATGACAGGACCATGACAGGACCATGCACGATCCGTGCACGGAATGTGATCCCCCGCGATGACGCAGTTAACGATGCCCCGCCCCATAAACGTCCCCATGCGCTTTCTAAAAAGATGCTTGCAATGCTGTATAATCCCGCCAGATGGAGCATTGACTGCTTCAGTTAACTGCAGTGTCCAGGAAGCCCTATACCGTATCTTTAATATACTGTACAGGCAGTTCTTGTATTGTCAACATACTGTAGTTTCATAAATAGATGACGTGGTAAAAAAAACAACAACAAACCGATTAATGAAACAGATTTGTTAAATCACTCAATACACAACCCATGATGATTATGCTATTTATTATTAAATAATGAATTAATAAAATTAGTTAGTAAAATATTTTTTAAGACATCCTTAATAATCCTTAAAGACAAACGCCCTCTGCCAGACATCTGCCAGATGAAAAAGATGACGTCGCATAGACGTCTCCGCGATGTGTGTGTGCTATCTGGGTTAACAATCCTTAAAGACACGGTACGTCTGTAATTTATCTATACCGATCATTGTAGGTACGGAATACAAATGCAGGCTATGTACAGTATTTTACATTACGGTATTTTACCTAGTTCCATTTAATATACTGATAAATTATATTTTGCTGCAAAGTAAAGCTCAAAATGTAACTTCTGCTTGGGTTTGTTTTCGTTATATTTTTGATGATGTTTTTGCTGATGTTTTTTTTTCACTGATAGTCAAAAATTGGCATAACAAAGGCAATTAATGGCACATGCAACCTGAAACAAATATCTGTCCATATAGGTCAGTATTTCTTTTGTAATTTAATCATGCATAATACCTCCCCATCAAAAAATCTGATGGGGCATTAATCACTTATCACAACTGCGAATAGATGCGGCAGCAGAGACAGATTAAATCCCCAAAAACACTTGGAAACAATAGTAAAAAAGTTAGCGCCTGTTATACCAATGTATTTTTACTGATTTTTTACTGCTTATATTTTTTATCTAGTTTCGTTTGGTTTTACGCAATTTCATGTGTTATTTGTGTGTGTGTGCGTGCGTGTGTGTGTGCGTGTGTGTGCGTGCGCGTGTGTGCACGAGAGAGAGGCTCGAGAGAGAGAGAGTATACTTGTAAACAACAGATGTTCCTGTGTTTCCCTACCTCCCCCCCCCCAATCTGAAGACGCGCTGTAGCTCTGCAGCGTACTTGTGACTGCATTCTCGTACCAATGCTTTTGCGAACTGCTGTGCCTGCATGCACTTTTTGTGGTATTACACGTCTATTTTTTTTGAGCATACCTGTGTCGCTCAAACACAGGAACATCTGTTGTTTACAAGTATAACAAAACAAGTGCACTTTTATTCTAGACTATAAGTGAATAAAAAATAAAGCAAGTTACAGTAGGCAGTTGATACAACAGCTTGCGTGGGGCAATGCTAAGAAGTGCTGATTTCCGATCTGTGCTATATAAAATCATCCCATTCAAATATTAACAATTCCCTCACACCCTTCCAACATTTACGACATGTGTACTTGTTGCAGTGTACACACCTCTCTGTGCTATGGTTCCTATTACACTGAATGAGCACCTGACACTGTACTTTCTTCCCTATAT
>JANRMT010062811.1:10165173-10203261 GCA_026402145.1 Polypterus bichir lapradei | reverse complement strand
TTAATCTCTGTAGTGCAGTTTGGTAGCGTCAGTTCGGCGGGGGAGGGGGTGGGTTGTTAAAATCACGTGATTGCAACTCAGCGCAGCTAAATTGCTGGCGTGTGTTAACGTGTTCTTGAGAACAAAGCGCCATCTAGTGCTGGAGCCAGGTAAATGAATAAATAGGGCATAAATGGGCGTGTTTACTGTGAAATCTTGACACGCCTTCTGTCAGTAGAGGGAGGGGGGGATCACGGCGTGCATAGGGCAGCCGTACGCCATTCACACGACATTCACACGGCTGTGGCTATTTGACATGGCTCCATCTGTAATACAGCAATTCAATTAGGTCAGGTCAGGTTGGGGAGCATGCACTGGTACAGTACGTTGCCACACCCACCACATGACAAAACAGCTCCACATCCTGGCTGGCAACCCCTCAGGCAGACATGCGGTCCAGTCCCACCCTCCAGAAATGATCTTCTATCTGCTGCAGCCAGGTGTTAAGTGGGCGTCCCCTCAGCCTGGTCTTGCTGCTTGGGTCCTCAACAATGAGGATCCTGTAAGGCGGATCACCCTCAAGGAATTGCACCAACAACAACAACATTTATTTATATAGCACATATTCATACAAACAGTAGCTCAAAGTGCTTTACATAATAAAGAATAGAAAAATAAAAAACACAATATGAAAACAAAATAAATCAGCATTAATTAACATCGAATAAGAGTAAGGTCCAATGGCCGGGGGGACAGAAAAAACAAAACATGGCCATAGTGCCATTACTCAAACTCCTTCACAATGCAGGTAATGTACTTCATTTGGGACTTCATGAGCAACCGCTCATTCAACACAAAATCAAACCAGAGGTACTCAAGGATTCTACGAAGAGTCACAGTACAGAAGGAGTCCAGTCTTCATCTCAGGTCACTGGATAGTGTCCATGTCTCACAACCATATAGCAAGACAGGAAGCACCAGGACTCTAAAAACTTGGACCTTTGTCCTTTTGCACAGATAAAGGGAGCGCCACACACCCCATTCCAGCAACCTCATGAGCCACCCATGCTCTTCCAGTCCGTCTACTGACTTCATAGGAACATTCACCAGAAACATGAATGTCACTGCTGAGGTAAATAAATGTCTTGACGAGAGACAAGACAGACACACTGCAGGTGGCTATGCCCAAGAGGTCATTAAAGGCCTGGATCTTGGTTTTTATCCAGGACACTCGCAAGCCCAGACACTCAGACTTCTCGCTCAGTCTCTCGAGAGCCCTGATCAGAGCTTCCACTGACTCTGCGAAGATCACAGCATGGTCAGCTAAGTCAAGTTCAGTGAATCTTTCTTTGTCAACAGATGCCCCACAGCTGCTGGATCCCACAACCTTACCCAACACCAAGTCCAAGCAAGCATTGAACAGAGTAGGAGCAAAAACACACTGATGAACCCCAGAATCTATTGGGAAAAATGCAGAGGTTTTGCCTCCACTCTGTACAGGCTGGCCATGATATCCAGCAGCCTTGAGGAGATCCCGTAAAGTCTTAGGATGTCCAGAGGGCAGCTCGATAAACTGAGTCAAACGCTTTACGAAAATCAACAAAGGCTTGACAAAGAAACTCTGCCAATATTTGTGTTTGCGCACCATGAGAACCCTCAGTTCCAGGATGCGGTTGATGGTAGACTTCTGAGGTGTAAAAACTAGACTGCTCCAGTCACTGGTAGGTGAGCAAGTGATCACGGATCCTATTGAGGATGACCCTAGCAAGGACCTTACCCCGCACCGAGAGCAGTGCTATCCCCCTGTAGTTGCCACAATCCAGGAGATCACCCTTCCCTTTCCAGATAGGGATGACCAGTCCCATCAGTTGAGATGATGCCAGTCTCCCAAATGGAAGCAAAGATTGCTTGCAATGCCAGGAGGACAGCCTTACCACCAGTCTGGAGAAGTTCACTCCAGATACCACAGATCCCCGGATACCAAAGAAGTACACCCTGGATACCACAGCAATTCCATACTCCTACAAAATGCTTATAAATAGCATATTTAATTTTGAGAATTGTTTCAATTACATCTCCTGGGTGTTTCTGACATTAAGTTGTCCAGGCTCCATAGTGTTAAATAAAAACAGAGTCTCTCTCTCTCTTCTCTCCCTTGAGGTTTACTTCTTTCATTCTCAATCTCAAAACCTATCCTTGTGAGTGTAGGTGCTTTTCATAACAATTCATGTGTTTCAGTGAAGGATGGCTGGGCTGATCGGACCTGTGTATAAACAGAAATGTTTAATGCCCGGTTAAACGCTCAGGGGCTGCTTTCCACCAGCATTCACATACACCCCCAAATCTCAAACCACACTGTTTTCATGGTGAAGTACCAGGAGATAAGGAACAGTCAATAACTAGTCAAGGTCATCAGTGATAAGTGAAAACTCTATCAGCAAAACTAAGAATGCTAACCTAAAATTCACATTTCTTTAATCTAACACTAGTTTCTAGTATTCTTAGCAACAGAATAAATCACAAAAAATCACATCTAAGTATCCAAATCACAAATGACACACAATAGCAGGTGGATCACTGGAGTTCCATCCGGTGGGTTGCTCTGAGTGCAAAAGACGCTTCCTTCTGGGCAGCAGGGCTTCATAAATCACACAAACAGGAAGGGGCGGGGTTAACTGTCCAGGGAGAGAGGTAAAAGAGAATGTTAGTGACAGCGCCACCTCTCGCTTCTAGGGGTTATCACATACCTTGATCGACCCTTTGAGGAGATTCTCTAACACATATGTGTGGCAAGAGACATTAAATGAATTAAAAGGTTCAAACAAGATTTTAACACTGAAAACCAGAAACAAAATGTTAAATAGACTGCAAAGTCATCTTTTCTAAAAGATCTTTCACTAGAAACCTACGCTTTGTTTTGGACGTGCCTCGAAGCCTCTGCTACCCAGTGACTTAAATAAAAACCAAGGCATGATGTGAACAACAGTAGGGTTGATTTTCTCAAATATAATTCTAGCAGAAATGTGATCAACACTTATAATTAATCATTTTAAAATAATTTGTCTTAGAAAATAGTTAAATGATGCTTATATCAACCCTTCTATAAATAGATTAGCATTTGAAGAATTATGCTATGCCTTGGAGGGCATGGTCAGGGTCAGGGGCACATGCACTGGATATGAATTGCACTGCCTGTGCCACTTGTATTTGCATTTAAACTGTAGAATCAAAGTAAGAATAACTGTAATCGTGCTTTGCCAGTCATAAAATATTATTGCATTTTACAATTCAGCACTAAACACTTTTACAATTTTGCATTACTTTTGTGCGGCCCCAGCCTCTTGTTTTAATTATATGGATTCTAGATTTATAAAAATGCAACCTGTTTATAAAAAGTTCAGCTGTCAATATATTTCTCACATTTCTACAGCGTCATCAGTGTCTGCCCAACTAATCAGTTCAATGTTTGCTGGAGTCGGGTGGCTCTTCGGACAGGCCAATCTCTAGTGTAAAGTCCTAAACTGTAGCAGGCAGGTATTTAATTGACCAGGAGTGTCTACCTCCCACACTTACAGCTATCTTATCCTCAGTGTAATGACAGAGCTGCATCTGTCAATGAAATCTGTGAAGCTTTAAACACAACTGGCATCAAGGGAAAATAACTGCTGTTTCTTCATGCCACACATTGTAGGCACTTTTTTATGCCTGTTCAAAAACATCAGAATGTTTAGAATGTTACATATGACTAAATAATCTGTTTAAGTATTTTTACGTATATACATGCAGCAAAATAATACTAATGACTAAATAATCTGTTCTTTAAGCTGTCTATGATAAGTCATATGCAGATGCAATGGACAAGCTGTCACAGTTATACAGGTGTCACTGCTCTCTAAAAAATTACTAACAGGATTGCATTTCATACAGGTGAATTTGTGAATATAAAATGTACAACCTTATGGTTTTCTGTACTATACATTACAATATACTGTATTGGAAGGAGTAGATTTCACATTCCTTGGCCTCAGTGGGCTGAACATACCTCAAAGGATTTTGAATTACCTTCTGAGGTGTGTTCTTTATGTGATGATTCAAAAACTCCTCTGAAAAAGTGAGAAGAATATGCTGTAAGTTATTAGGAATCCTTTGCCCTTTCCCCATGGGATCCCCCAATATTTCTGGTACATTCCTTGCGTTCAGATGTAGCAGAATACTACTCCATCCATCCATTTACTAACCAGCTATCCCCAGCTATTTACCCCTTGGCATACATACACATACCCCTAAACTCCCTCACTCACACTAGAGTTTAGCATTGCAATTAAACCAAAAATCACACCATTTTAATATATGGGAGATAACTGTAATTCCCAGAAGAACACCATGGAGGCATTGGAAGAATGCATAAACTCCACAAAGAAAACATCCAGGCTGGGATTCTAAACCAGAACGACTTTCGAGCAGTGAGACAGGAATGGTAGCCACAGTAACACAGTGTTCCCCATGCATTTAAATATTATAATTAAAAATACAATAAATTTCACAGTTGGGAGGAGACCATTCAGTTCATCAGTCTTGCTTAATTAGCCAAGATGTCCCAATATCTCATCCGGACACATCTTAAACGTTGTCAAGGTTTCTGCTTCAATTGCATGACTTGGTTATTTGTTCCAGATTTCTACAACTCTTTGACTAAAGAAGATTTTCCTGGCTTCAGTCTTTAAAATACTTTTCCTTAATTTCCACTGGTATCCTCAGGGTTAGTTGAAATAATTCAGTCGGATCTATTTTATTGATGCCTTTGAGAATTTTGTTTGATGTAGATGAGACTAAACAGATTTAACTTTCTAAATCTGTCAGAGCACAGCATCTTTAAATTCTGGAATGCACCTGGTTGCTCTCCTTTGTACAGCTTCAAGTGCTGCTATGTCTTTTTTGTAGCATGATGATAAAAATTTGACCAAAATTAACTCAAAAAGTATGAATACTCATAATAAGCTAGAGTAGCTATTCAAACCTTAGGGAAAACACACATATTATCCATATGCCCTTGTCCTAACTGTTTCCCAGCTGTTGCCTGGGCACTCAAACAATACACTATAATGCTGACAAATTTTGACAAATCAAAAAACACAATACATGCTCACATTCCAAGATCTCATTTTGTCTTAAAGTATTACTGATGGTACTAATAAAGCTAACATAGCAGGTCCGATATCTCTGTGAGCCAATAATTACAATATCAGACCTGCCCTTTCTTAGTAATAGAAGCATTACTCAATAAAAGAAGGAAAACCTCTTAAGCACTAGAAAGGTTATGCAAAAAAAAATTTGTCTGGAATAAGTGTCACAATCTAGGCCCTAAATTGATCCATTTCCTAAATGCCAAAAACTGTCAAATAAAGTAATAAACAATGAACAAACATTATGTGATACTACCATCAAAAACAAAATAATTAATTTTTAAACATGAGGTGGGGGCTTCATTTATTTTAAAGGCACCTCTATAACTTACTTAGATATTTACTATATAATAAAATGCTAAGGTTTGTGTGTGCGGCCAGTCCCTAAGAGCAATCTGATTGGTCAATTTGGCATTGGTGTGACTGGTCAGTTTGGTTTTGGTGACGCAATCAAAAGAGGAAGCACAGGTGTAAGACAAAAGAGGAGGAGTAAAGGACTAGGAGGCACACTGAGAGTCGCCTTCAAGGATGGGAAGAATCAAACCAGACAGGAGGCAAGAAAGGCAACTTGATAATAATACCAGAGCTTGAGATGCCAAATACAGAATGTTTCATCATCCTGGTGACCATCACCATGGATAATCCTTTAGTAAATTTGCCCATCGCTCATGCATGTCCCATCATAGGGACCTGATAAGTTTTACTTTCTTTTCTGGCTCAAAGTTTTCAGACCTTGTAGGTTTGTGGTAGTCCAACGTTTTGAAAATAGTAGGGCTTGGTCTGTAATGACTTCCGGCAGGAGTGTAGGTGCCTGCTGGCAGGAAGCCATATGGCCCCAGAGTATTTGATAGCTGAACTACCTGATTGCTCATCCAGGTGCAAGCAGAATCAGCACAACCATCCTTTATTGGTGTTCCATGGTTTGTTATGGAAGAGCAAGAGAGAAAGAGTGTGGCAAAACTGGGTGATCTAACCAGTGTAGGGGAGAGGAGGAGAGCGTATTAACTTGGCTTTTAGGAAAATACATGATATAATAATAAAATTGCATATTAATCAAAATGTTATGTATTTTCCTTCAATCATATTAATATTTTTCTATATTTAGCAGAAATAACTTGGTTATTTGAAGTACCGTATATACTCGCGTATAAGTCTGGTCTTGAAACCCAAAAAATCGATCATAAAAGCAGACCCCAACTTATATGCCCGTTCAATAATGCAACATTTAATCTTGCCTCCTCCAATCTCACACCAGTTTCTCAGACACATCAAATTTTGTTGCAGAAGCGCAGTTATCAATTTCTTTCACCACTTCAAAGACTTTTTATTTAAAACCAGCTTCATACTTTCTTCTAATCGAATGCGCCATCATAAATAGGGGATGCTCTTACGATACAGGTGTATGATAGAGTGAGAAACAAAAATCAAAAATCAGTGCAAACGGCTCATCGGATTAGTTCGGGTATTACCGTGTGGTCACGTAGGCAAAATACATAGAAAAAAAGGCAGTGTGCTCCGTGGTTACTCTCTAGGGTGGGCGTTAGCATATCATAATCTCTTGTACCAATAGCATGAGTTTTCTGCATTCGACTTATACGACCGACTTTATAAAATACCAGAAATTATATGGTAAAATCAAGCCTCGACTTATCCGTGGGAGAACTTATCCACGAGTAATTGATTTTATATATACTGCATATACCAACAGGTATATATATATAAGATATATAAGAATGTGGCTACTACAACCCTGACCGCTTTGTCTGCTGTAAGGTTAGAGGAGCTCCTTTGCTCTGGTCACTTGGGTAAGAAATGTTGCCTCCTTCCAGGTAGTCGTATTTTTATGGCCCAGGGACTGGAAGAGGCGAAATCAGTTGTCCTCATTGGGCGATTTCTCTGCACTGTGAAGGCCGAAGAAGAAGAGACAGCGGCAGCGCCCACTCTTGGTCCTGTATAGTATTGCATAACTCGGAGAAACTCTGAGTGTGAAACAAAGGTAAAGAGTTGGTCGGTACCACCCTGGGTGATCATCATATATTAAATGCCAGCATGTTATACAAGTGAGGAAATGTCTTGGTAGACAATAGTTCTAGACCATACTGAACTAGGTTGGTGGCCCTCTTGAATATGTAGGTCTTTGACAGGAAGTGGAGAGTCCAGAAAGGTGGATAATGGAAGTGATGTCAGCACTGAAGTGGTTTTTGGGCCTTCATTTTACAGAGGGAGGAAAAACACAGTGCCAACCCCAGGTTCGGTAAGTTATCACCATTGACTATATATATTTTATTACTTGCAAATAAATATTGCATATATACTTTCTGTGTGTCTGTTGGTATTGTATAATTGTCACTGTTCTGGGGAGACATGCAAATAAGACATTCACTATTCTTTCTGCATTATGTCCTTCGTACAAAAGACAATAAACTTGAAGATGATGCTGCACGAGAGGGCTGTAGTGAAAAAAACTGAATGGATTATTGATTTATAAATTATTCTGTTATGAACTCTGTCATTGTGTGTATGAGTGTGTATGTGTGTTTTATTAATTCATGCTAAATACTATCTGGTGATTCCACATATTTTACTTTGAGGCCAGGTGTCTTGAAAATCAAGACAGGATTTGGCAGCCTCAGGAAAAGAGCACAGCATTACAGGAATGCAGTGGCATTTAGCTTTGGTGCTTTGAAGTATAAAGATCTACTCACAAAAAGTCTTTGATTCTCTGAGGTAATGAACAACAAGGCTTGGGTACAACATGTGCAAAATCTTTTTTTTTTTTTTTTATGGCTATAAAGCTTAGTCAGAAATTTCACAGTAATGTGACTCTTTGGGGACACCAGGAGTGGAGGGACACAGAAATGAAAAGATGTTTTTTTTTTTTAACATGGCCTAAAGCTAAACTCTTGAACATCCCAAAAGGTTTCTCACCATGCTGTTTAAAAATCTTTCTAAATCGATCCCAAGGAAATTAAATACCAATATAAAATTTAATTTACAAAGAGTGAGGTTTGAGGAAAAATAGGGAGGAACAATAAACCAAAAGCTAGCAGATGAGGCTAAAGTATACAGAGTTATGCAGTCAATTTTTATTTTACATAGCATCCTTCAAGATATCCCAAGGTGCTTACAAAAGGAAACAACATTACAGGATTTACTAAACAATGGGTCAAACAAATGGTACATAATATCATAAATGGTAAGTAAATGATGGTTGTGAGATGATGTTGGGAAAAGCTGAGCCACACTGCCATTTAAAAGGATCTTTGGGAAACTGGAAGAGCAGGACCCTCTGATGGGGGAACACTGGCTTAGTATCATATGCTATAGTCACTTCTACAGAATGTCACAGCGTCTTTGATTGAATATTGTCTATGAATGGCATACACATTTAACAACCGGTACTCTTTGTGATCCCCTTTAATCAATGTCTACTAAAGAATCTATCTATCTATCTATGTATCTATCTGTCTATCTATCTATCGTCACACACGTGTGCTTAGGGGGCAGCCAAAGGGTCTAAATGAGTGTGAAAAAGCAAGAGATGGGATTGGAACAGAGTGCTAACGCTTTTTCTCTTCTCTCAACAGAACAATAGAAGATTAACAAAATATTCTCACCTTAATCCCATGCAATTGCACCACCTCCGGCTCCCCGTGATGACTTCACTTCCGGTTCTTTTTCCTGAAGATATCATTTCCATTCCACCTACTGATATCACTTTCTACCAGATAATTTCCACTTCCTTTCAGTATCTCATTTCCTGCCACCCTTCCATAAAAGAACCATGAAGAAAACACTTGTTGTCAAATGTCTGTTTATACAATTTTGACTGTTGAATCATTCATTCAAGATTACTCAGTCCACCGATATCATATGGGGAATTCCTTTTCTCTGTTTATTTCTTCACTCTATCTATCTATCTATTTATTAACTGATCAGTGACTCACTCCAGATTTCTATCAGTTTTCTAGTCAATAAATCATTCTGTCAATAAGTCTTATCTATTAGTTGATTGAAGAGGGGAGAGGAGAGGTTGTGAGCATGCACTGATGCAGTGCATTGCCGCACCCACCCAACCACCTCAGAATCCCAAAATAGGATCCGAGCGCAGCCATGCAACATTTGACACCTCAGCACCCCATTAGTTTGAATGGAGAGGAAGAGTGTGAGGTTTTTTAAAGTGGTTGGAGTGCCAATCCTGCCACCAACTCCCAAGTTTTCCATGCTCACAGGGCTGGATGCAGGTTAACATTATACCTAGAACAAACGGTCAGTTAATTAGTCAGCCAATCACTTAGCAAATCAATCAATCAGTCAGTTATACTTCATATCAATCACTCAATTGAGCAGTCAGTTGATCAACCAGTTATTTAATTAGTGAACCAGCTGATTGATCATTTAATCCGTCAACCAGTCTATCATTTAAATGATCTGTCAGTCAGTCAGATTCAGG
Organism: Polypterus bichir lapradei; assembly: GCA_026402145.1. Classification (NCBI taxonomy): domain Eukaryota; kingdom Metazoa; phylum Chordata; class Cladistia; order Polypteriformes; family Polypteridae; genus Polypterus; species Polypterus bichir. Next base: position 10,193,646 of record JANRMT010062811.1, on the reverse strand, counting down.
CTGTCAAAACTATTTGTCATTCTCCCTGTCCATCACTGATTAGTCAGTAAGTCAAGTAATATGACAATCTGCCAATCAATTTATTAATTAGAAAACCAATCAATCGATCAATTAGTCAGTATCAATTATAAATTTGATTATACTGACTCAAAAGAGAAACTACCGATTTTTATTTGAAGAAACCAGGAGATGTGACTTAAGTCTTATTTGGACAGGATTAACTTTACACCTGGAAGTAATTATTACTTGAGGACCTTTGTAATTTTAGTCCCATTACAATTGCTCACGTCAGTAACTCTTTATGGAATGTGGGTTTGTGTCTCTTTAATCTTTTACTTCATATAATATGTCCATAAAAAATCTCACCGGTTAAACTAGTCCGATTAAATCTGACATGTTGATACATTTTGAGCAAATAGGACAGGAGAAGAAGAAGAACGTGATAAGGTAGGATGTTGTGCTAAGCTCTAAATACCGAGATGAAAGGAAGAAGACACATGCCAAATGAGACTTAAGCCCGATAAACAGCATGTTTATTTAACAATGAATGATCCACAATCGTACTTTTAGAAGAATCATCTTCTTGCTGTTATGGCATGTGGGAAACACCTTCTTGTGAAGTAACATTTGCTAAAACAATCCACAGCTATAGGCCATGTTCACTTTTTTAGTGTTCTCAATTGTGTGCCGTGCTCTTCTGTGAGGGTCTATTTATTCAATAATCCAGAGTCCACCTTCCTTCTTGAACCTTCCTGGACTTATAATGTGTAACAGGAATGTTCCAGGGGTTCATGGAATCAAAGCTCAATATTCCTTTCGCTATCAATCACCCATTCAGCCTTGCTTACCTTTAGGGTGATATACTGGCTGCTACAGTACAGTTTGCATCCTTGACTTCCATGTGTTGTTACTGCAATATCGCTTGTGATTCATATATGCCTGCTTAACCACCCTTGAGGCAGTGATCTTCATGTTCATCCCAATATTCATGAATGCAGCTTGCTTTAACTTTACCTCAAGTGGAGTTTTGTATTGCCTCATGCATTGTAAGGGCATTCAAACTTTGGTGCAACACTCAAGAAATGGTTTGTTGTGACATACCCAAATCATTGCTATAGCAAGAGTGCATTTTTCCAGAGGTCAAAAAAATAAAATAACAAACACTGTCATTGATTCTCCACATAGATAGATTGATTAAGTAACATTCAAGATTTGTTATGAATATTATTCCATCTCTGACAGATTAATATTTTTTATAAGTTCATTGTAGTCCAGCTTTTCCATCCTGGAATGTGTGTACCAATCTCCAACTGAATGGTATTTTCTGTCAGCTTCTAGCCAATTCTGATAATGCTAGTAGGTTCCTAAACTGGGAAATCTGATAAAATGGTTTTACTCCTTCCTCTGAAAGTGTGGTAAAGTGAGATCCACGGCTGATTGCCTTTTTAAATAAATAATATCCGCACTCGCGGCTTAAGGAGGGGGCGCGGTAGCTTGGCAGGAACAGTTCCCATGCGCAATGTGGCATGGGTGTTTCCGCACTTACGTGCACGGGTACAAAATCACCTGTGTCTGTAATTGATGCTGGAAGTTACTAATCGCCACACCTGTGCCACGTCCCCACATAAAAAGAAGAAGCGCAAGTGTGGAGGTAGAGTTCAAAAAGAAAGAAACAAGGAGGGAGGGTAAAGAGAGAAGAAGGCAGGAGGCGCTAAGAACCAGGGCGGGAGCAAGCGAGCGAGCGAGTGAGTAAGAGAGAGAGAGCAGGTTCACTGGAGAGTGCAGGTAGTTGGAAGGAAAGCACCAGAAAACAGAAACGGCTACAGGGGCCCAAGTCTGGGAGCAGCTCAAAAGGTTAGCTGAACTACTGGTTGGGCACCTGCTTGGCTGCAAGGAGAGTTCAGTTTTTAAAGGGTTGCACCAGGGTTCATGTCTTTATGGACAGCTTCCTGCCAAGTAATTTTAGCCTCGCTTTTATTGGATTATTTAATGGATTGTTTTTACCTCCACCAGCACCTTGATTTTATGGATTATTTATTTATTGAATGCACTGCACTTCTGAACACTGTTTTGGTATTTGATGGTTTTAAAAAAAGCACTTGGTACCTTTATGCACTGACCCCTTGCTTTGCATGTTTTGTCTTGATCTGCTAGGCTCATCTTTCGGGTACTTTATTGGTGGAAATTTGTTCAAGAGGCTTTCCAGAAGACCCTGGGGCCTCATGCATAACGCCGTGCGTAGAATTCACACTAAAACATGGCATAAGGACAAAAGCAGAAATGTTCATATGCACAAAAAATCCAGATGCATAAATCTGTGTGTTCGCCAACTTCCACGTTCTACCGCTCCATAAATCCCTGTCAGGGTGAAAAGTTACGCACGTGAATGCTCCTGCTGTCCTGCCCTGTCTCTTCCCAGAATTTGAATATGCAAATCAATTTAAATAGCCCTTAAGCTCAGTGTTCTGTGAAAAGGCAATGGCAAAAGCACGGGGTGAAATAGAAGAATTTCAGCGAATACCGAGTGGAGGCAAAGAAAAACATACTATTTGTTGGTTTAAACAGTGGTATAAACAACAAAAGGAAGTTGATCGAGTGACACAGAGTGTCAAAGAAACTCAAAAGCTCAAGTTCACAAAGTCGCACAGTATCCAAAATAAAAAAGAAGTTGTCAGATATCAAAGTCGCTGTGAAAAGGTGAGTCGTAGCCCACCGTCTAAGTTTCATATGAAAGCTTATTAGGGTACAGAGAAAAGAAAAAAAATAGGGACACGGTGGGGAAAAATGTCAACTTTAATCTCGAAATTTCCATTTTAATCATGTAGTTTATTTTTTCATTAAAGTAGAACATCATAAACTTCATCTTAAAATCGTTTAATTTACTAGTTTCTCAAATCCCATCGTAACTAAAGTATCACGTTAAATGCTTTGTTTTGTATTTGATCTTCTATGTGCTCTAATTGTGTGAATCACTACGTGCTTCCGGGCTTTCTCTTCCTCCGACAGGACACAGAATCCATTACATTCATAATATTACAGCTCTCTGAATAATTCAAATACCGAGATGTATACTTGATATCATTTTCATGATGATAGGAGTTAAAGCATGTTATTAAACATGGGAACACGGTGGCGCAGTGATTGTGTGAACGCTGGCCCGGACACAGACGGCACACACGTTTATTATGCATAGTTATATACAATTAAGTGCTCACAAACCCCAAAAGTCCCCAAATTCCTGGCCACACAGTCCAATGCCTTGCTTCTTCAGGCCGCCTCCTTGCCTCCTCCAGAGACCTTGTCCTCTTCCACCTGACTGTAGCCCTTGTACGAAGGGAGGCGGCCCCTTTTATGCTCCCCTGGATGTGCTCCAGGTGTGTCCCGGCAATCTTCCACCGACACGCCCCAGTGTCGGGGAAGTGCCGGCTGCATCCCCAGACGCACTCTGGGTGTCCCTGCTTCTCTTCCTCCCAGCACCTCCGGGTGTGGCAGAAGTGCTCTGGTTCAGGGCTCCAAAGGCATAGGGGCGCCCCCAACGGTGCCCACGGGCCCCCACAGGGTTGAGCTTCAAAGCTCGGTACCCATGGCCCCCAAAGGTACCAGGGCAGTCACCCCCACATGGTCTGGGGAAGGCATATGCCCTCCTCCGGTCCTCCTGGCATCCCGGCCGGGTCACCCCCCCCAGCCATCTCCGACAACTGACTCTTTCAAACGTACTAACCCCCAATTCCTGTCCTTACTTTTCTTTCTCCAAATACCCAATCACCACACAATCAGCTCTGTAATAGATGTTAAGCCATCTGTAAGCTTAGAACGGTGATTTTTCAAAACTTTTAAGGAACATTGAAATATCTTCGTAGTACATGTTTAATTATTCTATCCTTCCAGTGTCAAGCCAGTCCCAGCAAGCATACCGTGCAAGGCAGGAACAATCCGTGAACTGAGCGCCAGATTCTTTCTAGCGCAGCGACACCATGTCCTCAAATGTTTAATTATCAACAATATAGATTATTTAAATAAAGTTAAAGTTTTATTTGTATAATATAATAAACATATTTTGCTGTATTTCAGTTTAAAAATGATATTGTCATCATATGTAAATACGCACTTTATAAAGTGGCTCAGGTTGAGCAATATTATAACTGTAGTGCAAGTTTACAGTGAGGTGATTGTTCTAATAAGTACAAACAGTTCTACAAGGATCATTTGATGGACTGATTGAGTGTATTTATAGTTCGTGGCATGAAACTGTTTCTGAACCATGAGGTCCATACAGGAAAGGTTTTGAAGTGTTTGCCGTGTGAGAGCAGTTCAATAGACAGCATGGCTGAGGCAGCGTGTGCTTGATGCTGTATACCGATAATTCTCTTTCCGAGTGGTGCAGTGAGAGTAATATGGAAAAAGATGATCCGCTGTGGCAACCCCTAACGGGAGCAGCTAAAAGAAGAAGAAGAAGGTGCAGTGAGAGTAACAACGCTAAAGCAGCTATGGTATTTGGAATAGTTTGGCCATTCTGTGGACCATTATACTGTTACAGGTTCATTACAATCAGATGCATTAAACTAATAAACAATATGCGGTTAATTTCAGTGTATTTATAAAGCCGCATCAGGGATGTGGATCTAAAAAAGAAAGCCCACAATGGAACAGTAGCACTGCTTTGATGCTGGGTGCCACCAGTCTTGGCAGAACTTGCGTACGCCAGGGTATGAGCTACCATGGAAATGTGCGTGGCTTTACGCCAAGTTTAGGTTTTATACATCACGATTTGAATGTGGAAACAGGCTTACGCAACATTTTTGTGCGTACGCACCATTAATACATGAGGCCCCTGGCAGCATGGGGCCAACCTGCACTGTCACAGTCACCCCCTACCACAGCCCTTCAAAATTTAGCCCAAGTTTTGGTAGACAGCCTAGATTTAGGTTATTCATCAACACAGCCATGTCTGTTAAACATTTCACAAATAAAATGATCGGTTATGAGGAAAGAATAAAGGAACTAAGCCGTTTCAGTTTAAGGAGATTAAGAGAAGATATGACAGGAGTGTTTAAAATTATGAAGGGAATTAGTGCAGTGGATCGAGACTGTTAGTTTAAAATGAGTTAATCAAGGAGTGGGAAGTAGCAATGCAGAGAATTCACTCGAGCTCCATATGTGCAGAGCATACAAATTATTCAACTTAAAATTATATATCAAGCATATCTGTCTCATTTAAAATTGTCCAAAATGTTTCCAGGGCAAGATCCAACCTGTGAACGTTGCAACCAAGTCCCAGCCTCACTAGGTCACATGTTCTGGTCCTGCACCAAATTAACATTATTCTGGACAAACATTTTTAATTACCTTTCAGATAGCCTTGGTCTCATAATCCCTCCAAACCCATTAACAGCTGTGTTTGGTGTTCTTCCAGATGGGTTTAAAGCGGAGAAAGACAAACAAATTGTGATTGCATTCACTACACTTTTGGCACGTAGACTTATTCTCATAAACTGGAAGAACCCAAACTCTCCTCTTTTAAGTCAGTGGGAAACCGATGTGTTATATTATTTGAAGTTGGAAAAAATCAAATACTCAGTTACAGGATCTGTACAGACTTTTTTCAAAACATGGCAGGATCTAATCAGTAATATTTTAAAATAAGTTCATAAGGCACAGAGAATTTATTAATTTAGGTATGTTTACAAGCCTTAAATTTAACGCCGTTTGGCTTGCTCTCTCTCTCAGGGGTGGGGATCGATCTGTTCTTAATTTTTCTCTTTGTAAAAACTTGATTGCTTTGTATGGATTGTAATAAAAATAAATAAATAAAAAAAATTAGTTAATCAAGAACAAGGGGGCACAGTTGGAAATTTGTTAAGAGTAAGTAAACATTAGGAAGTTTTTCTTTACACAGAGAATCACAGACACATGTAATAAGTTACCAAGTAGTGTGATAAACAGTAGGACTTTGGAGACTTTCAAAATTTGACTTGATGTTAATTTCGAAGAATTAAGTGGAAAATACTGTGAGCTTTGTTGTTTATATTGTTCTAATGTTCTAAAAAGAAAAGTAGTGTACCACCACTGATTTTTTTTTTCTTCAGGTTTAGAATCACGCATGAATTTTGTTTTCTGTATTCTGATTGACATAAAGTTCTTGAAAGTTCCTTTCTATTGGACTTCAGCGTGTTTTACATTTTGTTTATTAATCTGAGCTATATAATAATGAGAAAGGCCTTTTATAAAAATTGCTGCTGTTTTGATATTTCTTAAAGTGCACTAAAGGTATTTCACTGATTTATTGAATACGCCAACATTTTGAAAATGAATTTGGTGAAAATTTGCATAATTGTGCATTACTGTGAGGCAAAGAGGCTATATAAAAGAGTGATTGACTCACTGAGTGATACAGTCTACTGTTAGACAGACATGGTTGTTTTCTGCACACCTTTCAGTTTTAGCTTTTTGCTTATTTTTTCCACAAGGCTTTAATATAAGATTGTGTTGTAAGCCTAGAGCCTTAATAAAGACTCAGTGTGTGCCTCTGAACTGTTTATACTGGAAAGGATCCCCCATTATCAGCACTCAGCATGTTACTTAGCCTCCTTCTGTTCTAACACTATAAATATCATCTGTTTTTAAATGTACTTTCCCAATTCGGAGTCACGGAGGGCTGGTGTCTATCATGGTAGCACTGCTTGCAAAGTTGTAAACAGTCCTGAACAGGGCGACAGTCCATTACTCACACACAGACGAGACCAGTTTGGTTCACCTGTTAATCTCAGTATCCCATGTGATATCGGTGGGAGTGGAGTAGCCAGAGGAAAACATGTGCTGATGTGGAGAAAATTTTCTAACTTCTGTGACTTCCCTGGGGTTTGAAATCAGGACTCTAGAGCCGTGAGGCAGTAATATTTCTAATTAAGCCACTACTCCGTCCAGTAAATATCAGATTACATAAAAACTGGGTTACATTCTTTGAGAAAGTGTTTGTTGTGAAAAGTACTATACAGTATACTTTATACTACCGGACAAAGGTTTTAGAACACCCCCCTTTTTTCCAGTTTTAATTCTAATTTAAGCAGTTTGAATCCAGTGACTAACCTGAAATGGTACAGAGGTAAGCAGTAAACTGACAGAGGGTAAAAAAGCATAGCTTAACAAAAACTGAAAAAATTTAATATTCAGAGTAAAACAAAAAGGCCCTTTTTTCAGGGAACAACAAAAAATGTTAACTAAGCCTTGAAGGTTGATGCAAACAATTCCTACTGATGTCCCAGTTTTTGGTGATCACCTACACACCCTCTTTCTGTAAAAAAGCAGTAACAAACTGTCCGGCTGCTCCCTCTGAAACATTATTGGGACAACATTTCACTGTATTTTGCTGTCAATTAAACAAAGGAAGACAGAATGACCATTATAACCTTGTCGTTGAGAACGGTTTCCTACACCATCAAAAAGAGTTTGGAAACGGGAAGAAACTCTGACAGGAGCCACTCTGGCAGACCCAACACCACAACAGAATCAGAAGACAAGTTTCTGGTGGTCAACAGTTGCTATGAGAGGAAAGCTAGGACCGCGGGAGTTGGTGCTTTCCAGTGGCTAGGAGCTTCTGTGTAGGGTCAGCACTAACAAGAAGAAGGGTTAGTGTTGAGTGTAATGTTAGCTAGGTGAAAGGAAAAAGTCAGACAAGTTACAGCATCCTTGACATTGATGATGGAAACCAGCTCTTGGGTCAATGTAGTTGGACTCATCTTTAAATACATTTTTGTCTCTGGGCACTGAATTCTTGGTCAATAATGATTTATCTCTTTCCGACTCTGGAGATGCCCCATGAGATAGGCCTCGGCCAGAAATGGGCATACTCACAAGCCACTGGATAGGTGCTGTACAATTTAAGTTTGTTTCAGTTAAATTGAGGTTAACCTCAGCTTCATTGCCTTGAAATGTAAGGGATGCAAAAATTGTGTTGTCATTTGAGATAGCCCTGCACAGACTCTACTGTAGAACATCCAGGAGTAGGTTAGCTCTCAGTTGACCGAGGTCTACAGGGCTGTGAATGACTTTGTCTGTTATAACTAATTGTGGACCCCCAGAGGTTTATTTTCTCCATTGATGCTGCTGACCTCTACTGAGTGGCCATAGTTCAGTGACAATGTTAATGGCCTGATGTTAATTCAGTTTGGAACTTCTTGTTTTAGTCAAAATCTGTATCTTTATCTAAATGTATTATGTAGTGAGAAGTCAAGCAAAATGGCTAACTAAAAAGACTACAATATGCAAGCTTTCGAGGCAATTCAGGCACCTTCTTCAGGCAAGATATAATACAGAGACTGGAATTCCCTGTGTTTATATAGACACTAGGACAAATAACAACATTGGAAAAGCTTAAGTGAGACATCTTAGATATAAAAAATTAATATACCACTCCAGGCTAAGATTCATTTAGCAAGAGATGAGAACAATGTATAGTCAAGATCTTTTGATAAGGTAACTGTCCAACAGAGTCTTTTGAAGTTTTTGATGAGTTTTCCATATAATGTGGATCTGTAGTCAGGCTCTTTTCCCATTCTTTTTTCTCTTGCTGTGTTTTGAAGTTGCCCATAAGCACTGTGACTTTAAAGTCCCTCTCACAGTGTCCATGGCTGTTGAAGTGAGCTGCTACAAGAACATCGCTGCTGCCATGCTTAATGTGGAACCTGTGTACGTTAATTTTTTGGTGGGGTGTTGGGACATTTCATAAAGAGAATTAGGTAGACCACATTAGATGATCTCCAGGAAAATTATCCCTTTAAATAGATAGATAGAAACTTTATTAATCCCAAGGGGAAATTCACATACTCCTGCAGCAATATACTGATTAAATTAAACAATATTAAATTAAAGAGTGATAAAAATGCAGGTAAAACAGACAATATCTTTGTATAATGTTAATGTTTACCCCCCTGGGTGGAACTGAAGAGTCGCATAGTGTGAGGGAGGAACGATCGCCTCAGTCTGTCAGTGGAGCAGGACAGCGACAGCAGTCTGTCGCTGACGCTGCTCCTCTGTCTGGAGATGATCCTGTCTAGTGGATGAAGTGGATTCTCCATGACTGACAGGAGCCTGCTCAGTGCCCGTCGCTCTGCCACAGGTGTAAACTATCCACCTCCATGCCTACAATAGAGCCTGCCTTTCTCACCAGTTTGTCCAGGCGTGAGGCGTCACTCTTCTTTATGCTGCCTCCCCAGCACACCACCGCGTAGAAGAAGGCACTCGCCACAACCGTCTGATAGAACATCTGCAGCATCTTATTGCAGATGTTGAAGGACGCTAGTCTTCTAAGGAAGTATAGTCGGCTCTGTCCATCAGGGAGATGTAACGTTATCTGTTGGTTCCCTCAGGGAACTTCAGACAATTAGTTGCTGCAGGTCTGGGTGTTGTCTGTATGACAGGAGGGGTGTTTTTGGAAATAAATTTTTCAGTGTTCCGTCTTTATTTAGCATTGGCTGAAGTTCTTTGATAATTAGTAATTGCTAAAGTTACATACATATTACCTAGAATTTGTTACAGTGAAGCGAAGAGTGCTGTACAAAAATAAACTGATTTGAACTGAACTTCCAGTTGCAGAGAGGAAAACTTTGACTGCTCTTTGTGCTTATGAACAAAACAACTCTTCAAACTGTTCAGTCTCTTTAGACACATTGGATTTGGTTATCAAAAGAGTAACACATGCTAACTTTGTAGCCCTTTTTGGTGACTTCACCTTTCACATAGGGAATGATGGAGATGCCAAAACTGGTGTGATTTGCAAAATAGGTTGTACCGAATTTGAATCCAAGTAGTGACTTGTGATTGTATTTCTGTATTACTTGTGGAACACAAGGTTCATCATGAGGGTATGCAGAGACAGAATAATATGGACCAGTGGTCAATGATTAGCTTCATAGTCGTGTCATCTGATCTAAGGCTATGTGCTGATCAACTGATTATGATTTGGTGGTCAGCTGGCTTAGACAGGTGGGGAACTTGCTGGGCAGACCTGGAAGACTCAAAGGGATTATAAAACTGTACTGGAAATAACTATCAGATGGTGAGCTGTGTTCAGTTTTCACCCCTATACTTCATGGGCAGGGATATGAACCCTGAAATTGACCTCTATTGTGGAGGCTGCCATGGTTAAAAGGTTTTAGTGCCTGTTATGGTGACAATTATAGAACTTATTTAAGGACATCAGCAGTAAGAGAAGCTGTCATTGAAGAAAGTGACCTTTTCTGGAATAATAGCCAGAGGATCACTGTATCTGACTGACAGATACCTGCAGATGAAAATGGCACTAGCTGAAATAATGGCCAAAACAAACTCCCAATGCAAAGAGTTTTGGATAACCATTTGATGGCTCAGAAGTCAGAGGATACATGTCAGACTATTTTCTGCAGGTGTAGGTAATAGTTGAGCTTAATTGGAAGACTGTCAAAATATGGAAGGAGCATGTTGGGGAACTCCTTTGCCTAGTAGAAAGACCCTGTAGTCCAAGAGTATTAGTCGTAGTTGGGTTCATCTCTTTGACCAAAGATGCTGCAGTGATTAAAAATCCACTTGCATGGGTGAGAATCAACTGGAAATGTTGAAAGAACGGGACATGTTGGGGATTTTTTTTGTTGATACACTTCTTCACATTGCATGGTGATCAGAGATTAGTGCCTTATGACAGGAAGACTGTGATGGTTGCCACTGGATAAAATGGAGGTCAGATCCCCCTTGAGCACCTCTCATTTCTGTACCAGGAGCAGCCTACTGGAAAAAAGCAGAAGGGCAGACCCAGGATGCATTGGTGGAATTTTATCTCTCAGATTGCCACTTAGTATTTGGGAATTCCCAAGGAAGAGCTGGAAAAAAACTGGTTTGGTCTTTCTAGCATGAAATATTGTTGCTGTGAACCTTACGTACAAATATGGATAAAAAGTAAAGAGACACATTTATACACATTCTGAGGGCTGCACAAATTCTTTTATAAATAAAAACATTATTATGATTAATTGGTGTTAGACATGTGAGCCTGTTATGATGTCTGATGGCATCGACCCTGGCAAAAAAAGAGATGCTAACTGCACCATTTCCTGTTTAACACAGCTGACCAGGCTATCTCTCTGACTATTTGTACATCAGGTGCCCAGAGTCACAGACAGCACAAAGGCCAGAGTTCAATCCCAGACAGAAAGCATGAGGGTGATTGTAATCTCTGTTATAATATCATACAGTATATCATATAAAAAGGAAACACACAGCTCAGCATAGCAGGAGATACACTTTCAGACAGATTGCAGATGGATATGATAGTTTATTTGAATTTATGGATAAAGAGAATCAGTTGCACAAATTAGGCTCACTGAATAAATGATTACTTTTCTATGGCTTTACTTATTGTTTGGAGAAAATCAGGTTATTAATGAGAAATTCATCCGTCATTGTTATAAATTATTGTAGCTGTAATTAGTACATGTATTACTGGAAAAGAAGCAAAAATCTATTTATCAACACATACTCACAAAACAAAATTTGTTAATCTTACAACAAAAGTCCCAGTACGGCAATATCATGTCAGATAATGTAACAAATGATACCTTTCATATGCTGCTTTATGCGCCTATTTTTTATTAGTTCAATTTATCAGTGACTGGGCTGCACAGGGCATGTATCAACACCACATACAGCGTATACGATATTACACTGCTTGAATTAAGGTCCAACCAGACCAATCAGTCTTAGCCATAAAACAGTCATGAATTTGCTGATAGCAGTTAAACGCAGGATAATTTGTCACTTTCATGAACCTATGGGAGTCCTCATCAGCATTCACCAAGTTTTGGAATAACTCTCTATTTTACACTATAATAAAGGGAAAATAGATAATTTAAAATCTGTCTTATGCACACTAAGCTTTTCTTAATGTCCTAAAACCCATACAGCATTGATAATATTTGTAAAAAATGTGTTTTACAATGTACAGCTACAATAAAGTATTTTCTTCTCTTCTGAAGTTATTCATAGCTAGGTGATAATAAATTGATTATATTAAGAAATGCAATGTTATATCTTCATTTTTCTTTTATAATTAGTTATAGAGTTGCACTTACCTGTGTAGCAGGTTTAAGGGTAAGATGTCAGTTCATTTTAACTTAATTCACAACTCTGAATTGTTAAAGTGGCTGTGATTGTCACGGTGTATGTGTTTTGAAATGAAACACCTTGACACCACAAAAAGATTTGGGGCAGCCTCCCCGTATACTTGAAATTTGGTAGGAATTGAAGGTCTTTACAGACAAGTGTCCATTACAGACCTAACAAACAGGAGGATTATGGCAGTTTTTCAGGTCGGTCAGGGGGGAGGCCCGGAACCGGAAATGATGTAATCTGAGTCGGAAGTGGCGTCATCGATTCGAGGCAGAATTTCCCATTTTTCGTCTGCAGAGTTAAAAGAGAAAGGATTAGTGTACTTTGCTACCCCCTGGCCTGGTGTGGAATTACCTTCTTTTGAACCCTTTAGCTACCTCCCATGTGCATGTGTGTGACAGTGTCCAGAAGTGTGCTCTGGGATGGAATGGTATTCTCTCTTAGGTTATTTGTAGCATAGCTGCTGGATTTATCCCCTCATGACCCTATGATGGATGAACTAGACAAAAATAAAATAGGTAAAAATTAAACTTACCATATATACTCATGTTTAAGTTAGGTCTTGATTTTACCGTATAATTTCCGGTATTTTATAATGTCGGCCGTATGAGTCGAATGTGGAGAGCTCACGCTATTGATCCAAGAGATTATGATATGCTAACACCCACTTGAGAGAGTAACCACGGAGCACACTGCCTTTTTTTTCTATGTATTATGCCTACGTAACCAGATGGTAATACCCAAACTATTCCAAAGCGACGTTTGCACTGTTTTGTGTTTCTTGTATCTCACACCCTCATACACCTTTATCGTAAAAGCCTCCCTTATCTACGATGGAGCGTTCGATCAGAAGAAAATATGAAGGTGGTTTTCAATTAAAAGTGGCGAAAGAAGTTGGTAACTGCATTGCTGCAACTAAATTCAATGTGTCTGAGAAACTGGTGTGAGATTGGAGGAAGCAAGAAGATTTAAAATTAAAAAATTTAAGTGTCATATTTTTGAATGAGCAGATAAGTCGGGGTCTGATTTTATGATAAATATTTTGGGTTTCAAGACCCGACTTATACACGAATATATACGGTATGCAAAAACAATAGAACCTTCATTAGTTTACCAGATATACTGATGTACTGTGTCTTACATTGTATTTTAGAGGTTACCTTTGAACACTAATGGAAGGAACAGGTTATACATCTGAATATGCAATTGTAGCCAAAGGTTTGAATTGTGCCACTATGATCTGTGAGGTTTATTCCATACACATCATTTTATTTCAAATAAATAACTGAGGCAATAAATAAATACAGCAGAAGCCACGCAAACCAGCTGACAGGGAGAAACTCTACTGCCATGTAAGCAACTTCACAGGAAGAGGGGAAGAGACAAGTGGAGGCAAATCAGGCAGGCAATTAAAAAGCGCTGATGTGCTCCCTTTTTGGTGATGATCAATATATTTGGTCAGGAGCTACTGTCTGCTGTTAAAAGTTTCCCTATGAATGAATCCCATGTTTGGCAAATGCTTGTTTTTATTTTGGACACAAAGAATGTGAGAAAAGCATAAAGCTCTTGCATCTGCACTGAACATTAGAACTCACCTGGAGATGGATGGAAGAAATCGCTTCTGCTTGTACATAGGAAACACACCTCCCACCCTCTCTCAAAACAGGCCAGAGCTGAGGGCAAGAACAACACCACTGTATGTCTTTGAAAATTGTATTATTGTGAGTGTCTAGCCAATATTAAAAGAAGATAAGTGTATTCTATCTTTTTTGTTGTGATTTTCTCATTCTTCATCTTAGAATTACTTCCATACTACTAGCTAACGAGGAACTATTAGGAGGAATGAGAGGTGGCAGTGCCCCGCTGACCTGATCTTAGTTTGGACAACTGCAAGGTTGCCTGGGATTTTTAGTGCAGAAGTGCAACCCTGTCAGGTTTCTTGAGTGCTGCCCGGGGACAATTTTGGGAGAGGACCTTCCTGTTATGGGTAGCATCCATGTGACCCAGAAGTGATTCCATCATGCAATGCTGTGGTACCAGAAATGCTCCTGGGTCCAAGATAAAAGGAGGTGTCTAGCCTCACTTAGGGAGTCTCAGTCAGGAGGTAGAGGACAAGGCTTGCTTGGAGGCGAGTGGAGGAAATAATATATTGGGTTGTGGTTGTGATTCTGTGTTGAAACAAGAACCTGTGGAAGGTATTTAGTAAAATAAAATATACTTATAAGTACAATGATGCCAATGCCAAACGGTTGTACAGTCTTTCATTCTCCTCAGTAATGCCTCACCCACAAACTGATCTGCCATTGATTGATCATTCTTTACTGTACATACTATTCCAGCTGGGCCTATTAGGGGAAGACTCCACCCAAAAACAATATTTTGCTTAATATATTACTTATCGCATGTGCTTTATAGTGATGACGAGAAAAATTTTTAATCCCATGTTTTCATGCAGAAAAGAGGTATGAAAGTTCAGGATTCGACGGTTGCGGTAGAGGGACCAATGCAATACAACAGCAAATAATATCAAAACATTCATGAAAATATCTTGTGTTACTTGTGTCGCATAATCCATGAGTCCGTTATCCATTATTATGGTCAAAATGTGCCAAATGTGAGCATTTTTTGCTAAAATATTATTAACAGTTACTTCTTTGAATGTCAAAGCTATAGGGATGGCCGAGAAATATTTTTTTCATGCAGAAAGGAGGTAAGAAAGTTTAGGATTCGATGGTCACGGTAAAGGACCGATGCAATAGAACAGCAAACAATATCAAATATTTATTTATATTTGTACCCTTGACTGTATTTGAGTCAGGGACTCTGGGGTTCCCCCTTTTTGTCACAATATCTTATATACAGACCGGTTTAGTAAAATCTGCAATCTCTTATGAACATATCCCATAGAGTGTGTGCCCCCTGCTGGATGCAATAGTTTAGATTTTTTTGAAAAGCAATTCAAGTATGGTTATACTGCCATTTGATCTGAGCGGCACACACATATTATTTATCTTGATTTTCAGGACATTTTTCATGAGGTGCTGTCATGAGAGATTAGTGATCAAGCTAAAACAAGTGGGAATTCAAGGCACACAGAACAGATGAATGCAGAATTGGCTAAAGCATGTAATGAGTCGTGATGTGGGAGACCTTTTCCAAAATCTGTGAGGTTAAAGGCAGGATCCCTCAGAGGTCTGCTGCTCTTTTCAATTAACATAAATTATCTACAAATAAATGCAACTAATAAGCTCATTATTTTTGCAGGTGACATTAAAATAGAAAGATTGATGGAAACTGTAGAGCCAGCAAAATCAGCAGAGGTGAACCTGGACAGAATTGGGGATTGGGCATACAATGGATTCAAGAAGTATTCAGACCCCTTGACTTTTGTCGCATTTGGTTTTGTTGCAGCTTTATGCTAAACTCATTTACATTGTTTCTTTTCCCCTCATAAAGAAACACTCAATTTTAGAAGTTTTTTTGCAAACTTATTAAAAATTAAAAACAAAACTGACACAAGTATTCAGACAACCTGCTATGACACTTGAAATTAGGCACATCTCATTCTATTGATCATCACTGAGTTGTTTCTACAGACTGTTTGGAGTACCCCTGTAGTCAATTCAGTTGACTGGACATGACTAGGAAAGGCACACACTTGTCTAATGAAGGTCTTACAGTTGAGAAAAAACCAAGCCATGAGATCGAAGGACTTGCCTGCAGAGATTAAAGACTGGATTGTGTCTAGGCACTGATCTGGGAGAAGGCTACAAAAAATGTATGCAGGACTGAAGGTTCCCAACTCAACAGTGGAAGAAATTTGAAACATCCACAATTCTTCCTAGATCTGGTCACCCAGCCAAACAGAGCAATCATGGGAGAAAGACCATGCTAAGTAAGGTATTCAAGAATGTGATGATCACTCTGGCTGAGCTTTAACGCTAGAAGTACCAAGGCCTACGAAAAAATTCATAATCTCGGCTCACCTTAAATCCATTCACACCTCTCCATCAGTGTCTTTTGTGTTGTAATTGTGTCGATCAGCACAAGCAGCCTGCTATCCCATCCCCCCATCAACACAGAAAGGGCAGAAAGTTCTCTAAGCTCAAGTCTGTTTACCTGAGTGCGAGTTATCTGGAGTTGAAGAGGGTAAATAATATATATTTATTTGGAGCACATGCATTTCATGTGTGTTCTGTGTCTACAAAGATATATAGTACAGGCCAAAAGTTTGGACACACCTCCTCATTCAATGTGTTTTCTTTATTTTCATGACCATTTACAGCACTCCATCACTCTCCTTCTTGGTCAAATAGCCCTTACATAGCCTGGAGGTGTGTATGGGGTCATTGTCCTGTTGAAAAATAAATGATCGTCCAACTAACCTGACTTCTGCACAACACAACTGCTGGTCCCAACCCCATTGATAAAGCAAGAAATTCCACTAAATAACCCTGATAAGGCACACCTGTGAAGTGAAAACCATTTCAGGTGACTACCTGTTGAAGCTCATCGAGAGAATGCCAAGAGTGTGCAAAGCAGTAATCAGAGCAAAGGGTGGCTATTTTGAAGAAACTAGAATATAAAACATGTTTTCAGTTATTTCACCTTTTTTGTTAAGTACATAACTCCACATGTGTTCATTCATAGTTTTGATGCCTTCAGTCATGAAAATAAAGAAAACACATTGAATGAGGAGGTGTGTCCAAACTTTTGGCCTGTACTGTATGTAAGTGTAGGATGACAGGAAATGCAAGAAATGTTGAACACATACCTAAAAGACAAACTTTTTTCATGTTTTAGTACTAATGACAAAATTTTGACATGAAGATTATAATGTATGAAGACTGAAGTCCAAATATCAAATAAGCACTTTCACAAAAGGTACAAATCCTTCTATATAAAAGCGGTCGGGATTGTCCTTCCGTCCTGTTAGTGCTTCGCAGGCGCGGAGTTTCACACACGCCCCGTCCATTTTGCAATGCACGATGGAATTTGTAGTTTCGTTTTTCCAGGTAAAAGATGATTTTCTACTCCAGACTGTGCGATATCTTCTTCTTTTTTACTGTATAAAAGCAGTCGGGATTGTCCTTCTGTCCCGTGAGTGGAAAGCGTAGCGGTATTCCGCTTATCACAGACTTACTACTTGCAGCTTGCGGTACGAAGCAACATGATGTGAGCAGAGTTCTGGTGCTTTCATCGTTCTCTTGCTTTTGTGCGTGATGCGCTGGAAAAATAGACAAAATTATGTCTCTGGAAATAATTAATGTTGATGGAGTACAAATGCCTCACCGCGTAGTAAATATCAGGGGGGTTCAAAAGGGCAACCTCAATATAGAAAAAAAGTTTAAATTTCATCACAAAAATAACAGAAACTACGAGTGTTAAAGTAATACCGCTCAAATGCAATATAACCAAATTAATGAGTTTGTATAAAATATCAAATTGATCTACATATTGAATTGCCTTAAGAAGTGGTCAACTTAAAAGGCGGCTCAGCCTAGTATAACACAACAAGTATGCTTTTATTGAAGACTGTAACTGAAGAAAAAGAAATCAGGTTAGTGTACTTCATTGTTTTGACTGCTTTTGTAGTACAGTGGTATGAACTGCTGACTCATCATCAAAAGGTCACGGGTTCGAGCCTTGCCACGTCCCAAAATAAACATTTTGAGTAGTGAGCTGCTCTTATTCTTACTATTACACAATAAAAACATACCTTTAATTTAAGCCTGTAACAGCTGATGTAAATGTATGGTACTTGTAAAGGTTAGCGTTATTTTTCTTTATTCAGTTTTATTCTCTCAGTCATTCATGTTTGCCCCGATCTGACACTGCTGTTTTCAAATAAAGACGTGCTATAACAGAGGTGAACTCGAATGAGGACGAGGGTTCTACATCGAAGAAAGAGAACAGAAGCCCTCCCCGCAAGAAACATTCATTCACATATAAGAACAACGTAGCTGCACCAGGCATAAAGGCGAAAGACGGCAGCAACAGGTCAGGCATCATCCTGCTAGTCAATCTGCCCCACACCTGTCCTTCAATGAAACAGCACGGCTTACAGAGCTCATCAACGTATCGTGCAAAGTCCAGTTTGTGATTATATTTTGTGTCTTTAAATAAAAACATGTACTGTGGAACCTCGGGTCACGAATGTCTCGGACCACATACAAATCGGGTTACAACCAAAAAGTTCGCCAAACTTTTGCATCTGTTCACGACACACACTCAGGTGATGAACAAGCCACCCGATGATTTCCGCATGTGTCCAGTCTCTCCCTGTGCATTTCCTGTGCATCGAGTGAGAGGGCTGGCCGTGTAAGGCCGAGAAGGTAGTTAAAGAATGCACCAGGCTTGTTTTTAAAGAGATTGATTCAAGCATTGTTTTAACCTTGTTGTATTTAATGAAGACTTTTTTTCTTTTGGATTTTAACCTCCACTTCACTTCTGTTTACAGCGATCGGTTTGTAGCGTGCATTGTTGCAATGTTACTTTTCTTGGTTGTTTATTAAATTACAGATTTTTCAAATGTTCTTGTTTTCCCTGTGCTTAAAACTCATTAAAAAAAGTGTTTACAGCGATCAGTTCGTAGTGTGCATTGTTGCAATGTTACTTTTCTTGGTTGTTTATTAAATTATGGATTTTTCAAATGTTCAATTTTTTCCCTGTGCTTAAAACTCATTAAAAAAAGTGTTTACATCGAGGGGTTCGCAAGGCTATAGCGTGAATTCTTGCAATGTTACTTTTATCTCTTCAAGGTTTTCTCAGTGTTATTCAATGTTTTTACATTTAGTTTACTATTACGCTGTGCATTCTATGGTATAATTAACTATTTATGTGCTTAAAAATCTTTTAAAAATATATTTATGTACAGTTTGTACGGTCCAGAATGGATTAATTGTATTTACATGCAATCCTATAGGGGAAATTACTTCGGGTCACGACCAAATCGGGTTACGACCAGAGTTTTGGAACGGATTACAGTCGTGACCCAAGGTTCCACTGTGTATGTTATTTATATAAAAGCCAGATTGAGTGTTATTTACCCTGATTTATTTACTTATCTTCCAACAGTGTAAAGTAACAAGTAGACTGCAGAGCTTCCTCTGTTTGATCGACGTGGACATGCTGACACAGTACATGTGTACTGAAGTGACTTCAGCTGCAGGTGGAAGCTCCATGCAACTGTTGTTACAGTTCTGCCTTTGTCTAGAAACAGTTTCATAAGCTTTATGACCATAGTCTCAGAAAGTCTTTCTCCTGTGGGGAAGGTTTGGATCTTTTCCTGAATAAGATCAAACACAGTTGCATAGGGTACAACAGAAGATTCCACCTGCAATACACTGAAGCAGCAAACTTTGTGAAAACCAATTGTGTCATTCTTAAAACGTTTGGCCACAACTGTACTCCAGAATGCTCCAAACCTCAGAGTGGGCTGAAGATTCACCTTCCAACAGGACAAAGACCCTAAGCACAAAGCAAAGACAACACATGAGTGTTACAGGGACAACTCTAGGAATGTTCTTGAGTGGTCCACCCAGAGCCTTACAGGATCTGAGGAGAAGAATGGCAGAAAATCCCCCAAATCCATTTGTGCGAAGCTTGTCATGTCACATCCAAGAAGACTCCATGCTGTAATCGCTTCCAAGGGAAATTCAACTAAGTACTGAGTTAAGGGTCTGAATACTTGTGTCAGTTTGATATTTCAGTTTATTATTTTTAATATATTTGTAGAAGTTATAAAATCCAGTGTTCACTTTGTCATTCTAGGAGATTGGGTGTTGCTTGATGCGGGAAAAAATTATTTAAGCAATTTTAGCTCAAGTCTGCAATATAGCAAAATGTGTGAAAAGTGAGGGGGTCGAAATACTCTGAAGACACTTTACCTGTAATAAACAAAGTTTTCCACTTGGGACCCCATTTTGTATATAATCTCTGCTCTTTATTTACACACTATATAAATCAATATGTAAGATGTGGCCAAATGTACAGTAAGAGAGGTGCTAATTAATAGGCTGGCCACTCAGGATTTTTAATATCAGAGGGGAGGTTGCAAACACAGTATTGTTAGCATGGAAATAAATAAGATTAAACAATAAATATAAAAAACAGTCTCCTGTGGTATTGCTTATTTCTACAGAGGCAGCCAGAGTGACAACTGCAATATACAGTATACAGAACCTCATGTAATGGTAGTAATATTACAAAATGTCTCTTCAAAAAGAAGACATTCCTTGGCACAAAACACATGTAAGACTGTAGTGCAAATTTAAATATGCAAAGTCCTGATATTTTTTGAGTTTAATTTGTACTCCCGCTCATTTCATCATGTAAGGTAACCCATCACAGGCTGTTAATTACCAGCTGTGCAAGTATTTTACACAATTTCATAATTAAGGACTTCATTATCCTTGTTCAGCCACGACATATGTTCAGTAATTTCTTTCAGGCTCCACATGATGTGAAGAAATTATGCAGGTTACGCTGATGTATACAGTATTGATCTGAATCATCTAATAGCTGAGATACTGTGCATTATTTTTAAAATGTGAGCTAGGCAAAACAAATCTTTAAAGAACGGTAAATTAATGCTGGCTCTCTAATGCAAATTAACTGCATTTTTGTAGCTTTATCTGAAGTCTCATTTGCCAATTTATCAGTGCCCAAGAAATGCTATTTAAAATGTCTGGGAGGTGGAGCAGTGCAAAAAAAAAAAAAAGCTTGCATGTTAAATTGAGCAGCGTCTAACAAATTAATGCAAGCTTGTTAAATGAAACACTCAAAGCCATCTTAGCATTTCTGTAAAGTTAAGGGGAGATAAGCAATGTTTTCTGTACATAAAACAAAGAGCAATGCTCGGCACAAGCCATTGAAATGCTCTTTTTTAAAGTGTTTGACAGAAAGTTGGATGAAGAGGAGAACACTCTGCAAACAAAGTATTAATGGCTTTGAGCAATTAGTATGATGACGCCAATGCCAAACGGTTTCACAGTCTCTCAATCTCCTCAGTAAAGTAATGCCTCACCCACAAACTGATCTGCCATTTTAAATTGATCAGCACACCTAATTCAACATTGATAAGTGTTTTTGTTTAGACGACTGAAAACAAAATAGCTTCCATCTTGTTGATCGATCATTCTTTACTTTACATAATGGACCATTCCAGCTGGGCCTATTAGTGGAGGACTCTACCTAAAAACAATTTTTTGCTTAATATTTTACTTATTGTATGTGCTTTATGGTGATGACCAACAAAAAAAAATGATCTCATGTTTTCATGCAGAAAGGAGGTATGAAAGTTTAGGATTCAACAGTCATGATAGAGGGACAAATGAAATACAACAGCAAACAATATCAAAACATCCATGAAAATATCTTGCGTTACTTGTGTTGCATAATCCATGTGTCCATTATTCATTATTATGGTCAAAACGTGGCAATTGTGTGCATTTTTTACTAAAATATTATTAACAGTTACTTCTTGAAAGCATTTCAATATCAGCAAGGAAGAGGTTGTTCCCACAATGCTGTGCATTTGAATTACAGATTGTCTCTTCCCCAATGAAAAATTCCACAGACAGGTCTTCAGGTGAAAAACTTTGGTAATTCCAAATTGATGTTTTGAATAAAACAGATCTGTTAGGATATAGCGGGTTGGATAATGGATGGATGGGTTGCAAGATGAATATTTTGATGATAATGAAGGCAATCCAGATAGTGTGAAGCCCGGGCGTGTAAAGCCACCCTCAACCCTACATAGACAGGCAGGACACAGGTTTTAGTCCACACAGCATACAGTTTATTTACAAAGTCCAACTCACAATGCTTACAGAGCACAACGGAGTCCCTTTTACCACCAGTCCTTCCAACTCCACTCCTACTCAAGAGTTGCGTCCACTCTCTCCCAAATCGGGCCATTGAGTGATGGTGACTGGCTCCTTTTATAGGGCACCTGGAAGGAGTCCAGGGGCCTCACGCATAACGCCGTGCATAGAATTCGCACTATAACATGACGTAAGCACAAAAGCCGAAATCTGCTTACGCACAGAAAAATCTAGATGCAGGAATCTGTGCGTACTCCTACTTCCACGTTCTTCCGCTACATAAATCCCGGTCAGCGTGAAAAGTAACGCTCGTGCACGTGCCTTCTGTCCCGCCCCAACTCCTCCCAGAATTACGCCTCTATGAATATGCAAATCAATATAAATAGCCCTTAAGCTCAGCCTTCTGTGAAAAGACAATGGGAAAAGCACGGGGGAAAATATAAGAATTTCAGCGAATACCAAGTGGAGGCAAAGGAAAAACTTACTATTTGTTGATTTAAACAGTGGTATAATCAACAAAAGGAAGTTGATTGAGTGACAGAGTGTTGGAGAAACTAGAAAGCTCAAGTCCACAAAATCGCACAGTGCCCAAAATAAAAAAGAAGTTTTTACATATCCAAGTCGCCGTGAAAAGGTGAGTTGTAGCCCAGCGTCTGAGTGTCGTATGAAAGCTTAATAGGGTACAGAGAAAAAAAATCGGCACATAGTGGGAAAAAAAGCAGGAAATGTCAACTTTAATCTCATAGTTTATTTTGTCATTAAAGTAGAACATCATAAACTTCATCTTAAAATCGATTAATTTACTAGTTTCTCAAATCCCATCGTAACTAAAGTAACACTTTAAATGCTTTGTTTCGTATTCGATCTTCTTTGTGCTCGGTGTGTGAATCACTACGTGGTTCTTAAACCGGCTTTCTCTTCCTCCGACAGGATACAGAATCCATTATATTTGTGATATTACAGCTGTCTGAATAATTAAAATACTGAGATGTATACGTGATATCTTTTGCATGATGATAGAAATGAAAGCATGTTATTAAACATGGGAACATGGTGGCGGTACTGTCTCTTTCAAACGTACTAACCCCCAATTCCTGTCCTTACTTTTCTTTCTCCAAATACTCAATCATCACACAATCAGCTCTGTAATAGATGTTAAGCCATCTGTAAGCTTACAATGACGATTCTTCAAAACTTTTAAGGAACATTAAAATATCTTCGTAGTACGTGTTTAACTATTCTATCCACCTATCCTTCCAGCATACAGCAACCAATCAGGATCAATCTGTGAACTAGCTAGCGCTGCGGCACCGTGTCCTCACATATTTAATTATTAACAATACAGATTATTTAAGTAAAGTTAGTTTTATCTGTATAATATAATCAACATATTTTGCTGCATTTCATCTTAAATAAATGATATCGTCATCATATGTAAATACGCGCTTTATAAAGTGGCACAGGTTGTGCAATATTATAACCGAAGTGCAAGTTTACAGTGCGGTGATTGTAATTATAAGTACAAACAGTTCTACAAGGAGTACTTGATGGACTGATTGACTGTGTTTAAAGTTCTTGGGATGAAACTATTTCTGAACCGCGAAGTCCATACAGGAAAGACTCTGAAGTGTTTTGCCGTGGCTGAGACAGTGTGTGCTTGATGCTGTATCCCGATAATTCTCTTTCCAATCAGCTGCTGTGATTCACCACTCAGATACAGTGATATAAATACTCTGAGTGGTGCAGTGAGAGTAATATGGAAAAAGATGATCCGCTGTGGCAACCCCTAACGGGAGCAGCTGAAAGCAGAAAAAGAAGGTGCAGTGAGAATAACAACGCTAAAGCAGTTATAGTATTTGGAATACTATGGCTATTCCCTGGACCATTATATTGTTACAGGTTAATTATAATCAGATGCATTACACTAATAAACAATATGCACTTAGTTTCAGTGTATTTATAAAGCCGGGTTAGGAATGTGCATCTAAAAAAGAAAGGGTAACCACACAGGAACAGTAGCACTGCTTTGACGTTGGGTGACGCCAGTCTGCAAAACCGAGCGGAGAACTTGCGTACGACAGGGTATGAGGTACCGTGGAAATGTACCTTGGCTTTACGCCAAGTTTAGATTTTAAACATCGTGATTTGAACGTGGAAACGTTCTTACGTAACATTTCTGTGCGTACGCACCGTTTATACATGAGGCCCCAGGTGCCCAACGAGCTTCTTCTGGCAGCACCTCCAGGTGTGGTGGAACTGCTGCCAAATAGGTCCCTGTAAAAGTCCAGGCCCCCCTAGCAGCCCCAGCACGGTTGAGCTTCCATGTTCAAGGGGGCTGCCCTCTGCCAGTCCGAGGGAGAAATGGTCTTGAAAATACTCTCTCCTCCTGTTCTTCTATACTCAGGGTGTCCCAGCCATCCTGGCACAATAGTAATAATAAATTGGATGATATGAAATCTATTGGCAGATAGCTGCCCAATTTTTTCATCACAAAGTATCTGACTTGTCATGGCTGTCAGGACAGCACTACATTGACATTCTGCCACCTAATGAGTGCAAACAGTCATCACCTACCAAAAGTGCTTTGTGCAGCAAGCATGGACAGCACAAAGAAACGTGTTATATTTGTAGCACATGTGCTTCTAAGCTTGAACTCCATGATTTTGCTGGTGAAAATAAAATAATTAACAGTGTCTTTACATTTATGACACTGTTGCTGTTGATAATAAAACTGTTGGCTTTCTAATTTATTTTTTATGAGTTTTGACAGACTTCATATATAGGCATATACTGTATATACATCAAGGTAATCTGCAGCATCCTGGTCATAAATGGTCCAGCAGTCAATGTGCTAAGCACCATCACCCCACCACCCCCCGGCCTGCCCAAACACACACAAACGTGTGATGAAAAATAAATACATTTAAATGCATAATTGTGGTTAAGTAAATGTAAGATACAGCAGATTCAGAAAGCATTGAGACCCCTTCACTTTCTGCACACTTTATTGTGCTCTACATTTAATTTGGAAAGGATAAATGTATCACATTTGCCGATCAATCTATACTCAATAACTGATAATGACAAAGTGAAAACATGTTTTCAGAAAGATCTGCATATTAGTTAAAAATGAAAAACTGAAATCTCTCATAGTATTCAGACACTTTAATGTGGCATGCCAAAGTGTGGTCAGGTGTATCCTGTTTGCTTTAATTATCTTGTAATTCATCATTCCCTATGTTTCCTAGTCTTGGAATCTGACATCCCCAAATAAATTCCAGAAACCTGTCATTAAATTTGACAAGCTCTCTGACTCAAAGTCATGTAGTATGCAGCTGGCCTAACTTACAATATTCCCTAATAGAACTTTTGTTTGAACAAAATGTTTGGCAAACCTATCCCTGCTTTAGATTTTACACCTTATCTCCTGACACCCAGTGTAATAATGACACAATTTGTTGTTAGAAATGGCTCACCTGGACTAATAAAAAATGGTCAGACATTGGGGTCTGGATTTTGATTTAGATAGACATGGTACTCCAATTAAGTGGCTGCATCCCTGTTAAAAAAAAAAAACAAAAAAAAAAAAAACATAAAATACAGTAACAGATGTCTTCCACTGGTTTCTCTCCATGTGTGTTCTAATGAGACTCCTACAGTATAATTCTGACCAAAACACAACACTAAAGAATAGTCACCAAGTGAATGTCTGCAATAAAAACATGTCTTATTCTGACCTCTACTCTGTGTGATGGATCTGCAGCAGAGAAAGTCACATTTTAAGCTCTTCCATATATATATATATTGTCACACATGTGTGCTTCGGAGACAGTTAACAAGCCCAGAGGTGAGCGAATGGTTACCAGATGGGGGGGTTGTATTGTGGTACTGATGCCTCTCTTTCTGACCCTTTAGAACCAAAGAAGATAAATAACTCAAACATACCTTCAACAATCCGTAACCCAGAAGATGGCTCACTATCCACTTCCGTATCCATGGTATCACTTCTGGCTCCTGAAGATGACGTCACTTCCGGTCCTACACTGATGACGTCACTCATTTCCTGTAGCCAAAATTATCATCTATATCAACTATATTGCATCCCAGCAATATACGGGGCAATTCCCCAACTCTTGAGATTTTGTTTGTGAATTTATTTCATCCCAATATATATATATATATATATATATATATATATATATATATATATATATGTATATATATATATATATATATGTATATATATATACTAGGGGGCTTTGCCCACTGCTCGCTTCGCTCGCCAACCCCCAGGGGTTGCTCACGTATGGGGATGCGGATGTACAATTTAAACAGATTGTTATTTTCATGGGAATTGTTACATATGCATAATAGAATTAACTATTTTACATTACAGTGCGTAATTAACCATATTAAAAAATAATAAAAGTATTAAGTTGAAAGTAAGTTATGTTTTGTATTGCGTTAGAGTTATTCGTTGCATTATATGATTTTGTTCTGTTTAGATTTGAAATTAACACACAAATACTTTTTAAACTTACACTTTTACTGTAAAACGTCAGTAAAAACAATTTTACATGTTTGGACTTACATTGTGACAACGCAACATAAAACTGCCCATGAGTAAATTTTGTTTCTTTCTCTCTAATAAATAAACTGACTTTTTCAAATGTTTGTCTCTGTGATTTAATTGTCTTTGCAAGAGCAATTCTAACAGGAAACTGTTAATGTTTTAATACGAATGGTATGGTATAGAGATCCTTTGTTGTCTAATGTTATCCGCAGGAGATGTACTACATTACCTTTCTTGGAAACATCCTTCTTTCAACAGTAATTTGGGTGGTGGAAGACTGTACGGTGTTAACAGTTGTAGATATTCTTAGGGATATTGTAAGTTGATATTTTCATCTTCAGCATGATCACACCAACTGCTTTAGCATAGTCTATTGATACGCATTTAACTGATTTGCCATGTAACTGATCAAGAATTTTCACGTTAATTCATTTATGTGAACTCATTTCTTCTGTTGACAACCCTTCGGGATGAAATTCTTCAATAAGATTTGGGCATAAGATGTTTTCTTTTATTGGGAACTTAAAGTGAGGAAAATGTAAAAATTTAAAACAGCTAAGAGAGCAGGAACTGTGTCTGACAAAAGCATTCACACGAATGAAAGATGAAATGGCCGTGTGCGTGGTTGAATATGGTCGAGAGGAGGGCATGACTTGAAAAAATCTCATGGCCATCTCATCTTGCGGGACTTGAAATTATCTCTTTGAAAAAGTCTTGTCTCAGGATTTCCTTCTATAATAGTCATATATATATATATACAGTATATACAGTATACTCATCCACATATTTTTATACCTGCTGAAGTCAAACACATAGTCATAGGGCATTGAATCTTACCTAACCAGTTTTAGGCACTAGGCAGGAAGCTACCCCTGGCGTCATATCACTTTACTGTTTTACTGAAAGCTCCAGTTTGACATATCTGGTGATCTGTCCTGAACCAAAAATACTATATCTTTTAAAAGTGAACTATTTAGCAAAAACCAGTAGTTCAAGAAGGTCATCTATTACAGTTTTAAATAGCTGTCAGAAAGAATGAGTGTTTTACTGTCATAAACCTGGTCTTTCTCCCCAAATCTCAATATGGTATTCTGGAGTATTCCCAGATTACTAGCCTCATTTTCAAATATATGAAAACAGCGACAAGCAATGCTAAAACAAATTAATCTTCAGTGGATTTAAAGGGCTCTGGCATTTGGATATCCACTGAAACCTTTTGTTCTTTGTTTTTATTTTGGAAAAGTCTGATTTATTTTTGTACATTCTTCTACTGTGAAAACAAATAAAGTTTTTCACTGTTGTCATTTCAGATTCCTTGTTCAAGTCTGTGGCAATGCCTTCCTG
Source organism: Polypterus bichir lapradei (assembly GCA_026402145.1). Classification (NCBI taxonomy): domain Eukaryota; kingdom Metazoa; phylum Chordata; class Cladistia; order Polypteriformes; family Polypteridae; genus Polypterus; species Polypterus bichir. The sequence continues at coordinate 10,165,767 of JANRMT010062811.1, read as the reverse complement.
AATATCGAGTTGTTCAAAATATTCCACATGGGACATGAGTTGACATATGTTAGGTGTCATTTGTAATGTAGCTTCTTGCACTGTTTGTCATGTTTTTAGCCTACATGAATGTTAATCAAAACCACAAAATTTAAAACAGTATCAACTAAATAGATCAAATGTGCACTTCATTTAAGATATTCCAAAAACAGCACCATCAAAGGCTAGAATGTCCCTGGAGCATTATATAGTCCGAAAGGGAGTACAGTATATTATGCTCAATCAGGCCAGTGAGTGTATCAAAAACAGTTTAGTTTTCCCTTCATCTCAGTCTTCGCCTGACAGTAACCATTGCTAGAGCTAAATATAAAGAGTCGAGTTGCCAAAAAAGAAGGCATTAAAGTCATTAATGGTCATAAGATGACAAGCATCCTTGACAGTCATTTCATTTCACATGCCTGTAATTTAAAAGTAAGGCTTCTACCAATTTTCTTCTCAAAGCAAGCAATTGACTATGGGAAGGTTAAATGATAGATTCTTCAGAGTTTTAGCATCATGTAGATAGATAGATAGATAGATAGATAGATAGATAGATAGATAGATAGATAGATAGAT
>JANRMT010062811.1:10139297-10165163 GCA_026402145.1 Polypterus bichir lapradei | reverse complement strand
GATAGATAGATAGATAGATAGATAGATAGATAGATAGATAGATAGATCTTTATTTGTCACCATGGGGAAATTTGGCTTTTTTTAGAAGTTTTTTAAATAAATAAATACATAAATAAATAGATAGATAAATATATATAGACACACTATGGTCTAAATACATGCCAGAATAACTAAAAAGAAAGCAAATTTAAAAAGAAAGAAAACTTCTGAAAAGATAAGGACTGCCTATGTGCATCAGCAAAATGAAAGAATATGTAAAGTTAATGAGTAATTATTATGCATAGTTTTGCAAACCATAAAAAAGTAATTACACTTTTAATGGACGGTGGTAATTAACTGCCTGCCCCAGCCGTAGTATCACATTCACAAAAGCAAAGCCACCCTCCCATTTCTTTGGGCTTTACTCATCGGCTTACCAATAACTGTTTGTGGTGCTTCTGAGACAGTCAGGAGAGCTCCTTCTGGGATAAGGCCTCCCCTAAACCTCACCTTCATACTCCTTAGTAGTCTCAGGCTTCTCTAAATTTTTCATCTCCTATATATGGGCTGCCAGCCTTCTATACTAAGCTGTCAGATTCTATTTCTCCTGCATGCAACCTTTTTGACATGTAATAGACACTAAACATTTCATCTGGCAGCCCATGAGTTCAATGAGGCTTCTTTCTCATTTTGCTGTCCCTGCATTTTTACCCTTTTGGAGTTCTTTTTATATTGACTATGCAGCCTCCATATATGATGTGTTATCATGAAAAAGGGCTTTTTTCATTTGTGAGTGTGGCTTCTTCTTGTGATGGTTTGTCTTTTGATGTAATAAACACATTTTTGATTACTTTAATTAATTTTTATCTGTCCTGATTCAGAGTTTTATCAGTAACTTGTTATATTTTTCATATCATTGTAATACCATTTTGTTTATGTTATAGTTTGATCTTTCACTGTTTTTTGAGGACATTTTATTGCCTGTGGCCATATTGTTCAAGGTTGCCCATTAAATGACTCCAAAGTTACGTGATGTATTACCTCAGTCATGGTTTGTGTATTGGGGATTAAAATATGGTCATAGATGAAAATATGCAGAGAAGAAATAAACTGAGTTGCATTTGTTTTCTGAATCATTGCTTTGTTTGTGTACTTTTTGTTGTTGTTTCACTTTGCATTGTATTTGTAGTGTCTAGAATTATGATAATTATATATTAAATGTCATTTAAGGATTAGTTTATATTGGTGACTGACAGAAAGAAGCCATTTTCTGAAAATCTGCCATTATAACTATTCAGAGTTTTAGCATCATGTAGATACATAGATAGATAGATAGATAGATAGATAGATAGATAGATAGATAGATAGATAGTGCCACACACGTGTGCATGGGAGGCAGCTGAAGGGCTTAGAGAGGACTGATTATACATCTGCCCGGGGGGGGCGGGGTACGCTAACGCTCTTTCTGAGTTCTCTACAGGTCTTTCCCGGGAAATCCCACCAGGAGCCGACACCTCGAAGAGGGACACATCCCTTCCGGTTCCGGTACCGAGAACGACATCACTTCCGGTTCCGGCACAGAGGATGACATCACTTCCGCCCTCCGTCCTATAAAGCCTCCTGCCTTTGCTCTGGCAGGCAGTTCTGTTTTGGACTCTGTTCAGTAAACTTGACTGTGATGAATCGGTTACTTTTGCAGCCAGGAAACCGGATTAAACGGGTGGCTGCCCCAAACCTTGCCATGCCTCATGTCTCTTCTTCTTACAATAGATAGAAACACACATGGGTGCCTGAGGATCACCATAATACCATCCCCAGGACAGGAGGAGGTGCAGTCGGTAATCTTGTTATCTCTTGTGTCTCACTTCAGGGAGAATCCTCTGCATATTATAAATTCCTGTGACGGACCCACTCAGGCCAACTCCTTTTTCTAAAGATCCTATTTGGCTGAGACAGCATTTAGGAAGCCTGATTTCTGTTGCATCACCAAGCATGTATTTATGTTCAGTTTTCTGGACTATTACATTAAATGGGTTGGCACCCCAACTTTTCTTTGGGACTCCAGTCGTCTTTCTGTTTGTCACACTACATAGGAAATAACTAATAATAGGAAAGACAATACTGTATATGATAGATAAATAAATATAAATACTTTATTTGTCCCCATGAGCAAATTAAAACTTTCCAGAAGCTCGAGAGAGAAAATATATATATATATATATGTATACATACACTCACAGGCCACTTTATTAAGTACGCTTTGCTGGTACAAGGTTGGACCAACTTTTGCCTTTAGAACTGCCGCAATTCTTTGTGGCACAGAGTCAACAAGGTGCTGGAAACATTCCTCAAAGATTTTGGTCCACATTGACATGATAGCTTTATGTAGTGGCTGCAGATTTGTGGGCTACACATCCATGATGTGAATATCCTGTTCTACCACATCCCAAAGGTGCTCTAATGGATTGATATCTGATGACTGTGGAGCCAATTTGAGTACTGTGAACTCATTGTCATGTTCAAGAAAGCGGTTTGAGAAGATCTGAGCTTTGTGACATGCTGCGTTATCCAGCTGGATGTAGCCATCAGAAGATGGGTACACTGCAGTCATAAAGGGATGGATATGGTCAGCAACTATACTCAGGTAGGCTGTGACATTTAAATGATGATGAATTGGTACTAAGGGGCACAAAGTGTGCCATGAAAATATCCCCCACACCATTACCACCTCAGTTCTGAAATGTTGATACAGGACAGGATGGATCCATGCTTTCATGTAGTTGATGCCAACTTCTGACCCTATCATCTGAATGGTGCAGCATAAATCGAGACTTATCAGACCAGGTAATGTTTTTCCAGTCTTTCGTTGTCCAATTTTGGTGAGCCTGTGCAAATTGTAGCCTCAGTTGCCTGTTCTTACAGGCCACCTGCTCTGGTCTCCTGCTGCTATAGCCAATCTGCTTCAAAGTTCAATGTGTTGTGCATTCAAAGATGCTCTTCTGCATACCTCAGTTGTAATAAGTGGTTATTTGAGTTACTGTTGCTCTATTATCAGCTCAAACCAGTCTGGCCATTTCCTCTATCCTCTGGCATCAAAAAGGCATTTTCGCATAGAGATCTGTCTCTCATTGGATATTTTCCTTTTTCATACCATTCTCTGTAAACTCTAGATATGGTTTTGCATGAAAATTACAATGGATCAGCAGTTTCTAAAATACTCAGACCAGCATGTCTGGCACCAACAACCAAGTTATGTTCAAAGTCACTAAAATCACCTTTCTTCCCCATTCTGATGCTCAATTTGAACTTCAACAGGTTGTCTTGACTATGTCTACAGGCCTAAATGCACTGAGTTGCAGCATGTGATTGGCTAATTAGATATTTGCATTAACAAGCAGTTGAACAGGTGTACTTAATATGAAGGACAGTGAGTATATATATATAGTCACACACGTGTGATTAGGGGGCAGCCAAAGGGTATGATGTAGTGTGAAAACACACCAGAGCGTGGTTTAAGACAGCGTATTAATGCTTTTCTCTTTTCCTCACTAGAAAAAAGGAAGAAAAACATCCCGCACCTTGAATTCCACACCAGAAAACATTGCTCCGTCCCATGAAGAAACTTCTGTGTTTTCATCTGTCCAGCTCTGACGCCGCTCTCCGATGACATCACCTCCGTCACCTTCTACTCACATCACCCCTTCCTTCTGCCTACTTTCGGTTCAAATTACATATATTGCTCTGTTTGCCTGAACTCTTTTGTCAACTGTTTTTTTCATCAACTTGACCGTAATCTCAGTGCATACTGACTTGTTTGGTATGACAGTACACGGGGAAGGTTGCCCAACCCTTAATCTGTTTTCCTCTCGCATTTATTTCTTCACAATATATATACTGCTCAAAAAAATTAAAGGAACTCTTTTTAATCCGAGTATAGCATCAAGTCAATGAAACTTCTGGGCTATTGATCTGATCAGTTAAGTAGCAGAGGGGGTTGTTAATCAGTTTCAGCTGCTCTGGTGGTAATGAAATGAACAACAAGTGCACTAGAGGGGCAACAATGAGACAACCCCCAAAACAGGAATGGTTTAACAGGTGGAGGGAAGCCACTGACATTTTTCCCTCCTCATCTGTTTTTTCACTTGTTTTGCATTTGGCTACAGTCAGTGTCACTACTGCTAGCATGAGGCGATACCCGGAACCTACAGAGGTTGCACAGGTAGTTCAAACTACATACAAACAAACATACAAACTACTGAGTATGATTTTGAGTTTCTGCAATGAAATTTCAGCAAAATGGACTTGCCTGCCTGTTGCATCATTTTTTCACTTTGATTTTCAGGGTGTCTTTGAATTCAGCCCTCTGTAGGTTGATCATTTTCATTTCCATCAAATAATGTGGCATCCTTTCATTCCTAACACATTGCCATATCAGTCCATATCAGTAGAGATACCCAGCAAGATTTTTTTTTCCATTGAGATCGGATGTGTTTTCAAAGTGTTCCTTTAATTTTTTTGAGCGGTTTATATATATATATATATATATATATATATATATATATATATATATATAGCGCATGCTTGAAAGCCAACTTTCTATTTAGAATCTTCTCATCATCATCAGAGGTAGTACTGAAAAAGCAAATTTTTTTAAATTATGGAGCATGTTTCATAGTGCACAATTTTCAATAGGTGAATTATTGAAGAAGACAGTAATCATCAAAATTTTTCTATTTGTATTTGTCTACTAGTCCCATAAAGCCATTAAACATACATCATCTGAGAACATGAGAAGGCTGGTTTCTCTCCTGTCATAAATTGTGGTAGAATCACATCAAAAATTACACTGAAAGAGGTTTATTAGAAGGTCAAGTGCTACTAAACCCTGTAAATAGTATGTGACGTGTGGAAGAGCTGGAGTGACGCCACTATAAGCACACCTTTGGAAAGATATTTGTGAAAGTCTTAAGGAGAAAGAAAAGAAACCCCTTTACGACTGACTCATTTTGCCTCTTTGTTGTTGATGGAAATGAGAAGGTAGGTAGGTCAGTAGATTTTATTATCCTACAGGGAAATTTGATACACGTACGCACTGTATAACAGTCAGCAAAAGACTTTTTTTTTGTTTTGATTAATTGGAAAAGAAATATTATTTAAGGATTACGGAGGAATCTGATGGATGCTAGACAAAAACATTTGTTTAAATTCTGAATATTGTATTTTTTTTTTCATTGAAGCCTAAAAGCAAACCACTCTTCTGTCATCCTCTTTTTGACTTCATCTCATTCTCTATCCATTCAGGCAAGAACTGACTTTACTATTTCTGCCTTTTTACGTTAGGCTGTCTGCATGTCTTTGCTCATTCATTGTGTCAAAGAACATGAATTATCACTGTCTGCTCCTCTAGATTGGGAACTGCTTTTTTAAGTACATCACTTTTGGTTCTGGAGTCCCCAATCTTCAGCACACACAATTCACATTTGTGCAGCGCCTGTATATCACTCCCCATAAACAAGTTTGTTATGGCCCTTTCTAATGATCCCGTTCATTCTTTCTGCTCTTCTAAACCGCCAGGTACTTTTTTAATATACAGTGCCCTCCATAATGTTTGGGACAAAGACACATTTTTCTTGATTTACCCCTCTGCTCAGTTTAAAATTACAAATCAAGCAATTCAGACATGATTGAAGAGCATATTGCAGACTTTAATTTAGAGGTGTTTGCATATATTTCAGTCACACCATGTAGAACTTACCCCATTTCAGGTCTCCATAATGCTTCAGTAATAACTGTTTGTGTAATATGACATACACTGGCAAAGAAGTCAGCAACTGCAGTGTTCCATCCATCTAGTTTGACATCCCCTCTGACTACAATATATGACATTGGCTTATAGATTCTATTTTAGATGAGTCTGACATCATTTTAAAGCATGCCCCATTTTAGAAGTCAGATTTACTTCAGCATTTTGTATCAGGGTTAGCATCTTGGCATAGTTTTGCTTCCGCTTAAAAAGTCTACAGACTTTGTCTGGTCATTGTCTTTTCTGGAGTTAGCCATAACAGTTTTTATCATAATCACATGTTTTTTCTACTCCAGTCTGCCAGAAAAATGTGCCAGTTTGTTTAAATGGTGGCTGTATTTTGGCCCAATATGAGTGAGCTTTGCTGCATGGAGTGTGTAGTTTGTGACTATGTCCTGTCAGGGAATGTCAGCCTTTTCAGGGTCTATGTTATCACCCAATATGAGCAAGGCTGATCTTCCAGGATGTGGCACAGATTCCATGCCACTAGTATTTCCTCCAGCCAAATTTGGTATCTCAGGGCTTTATACAGTGGACAGTCTAACGACTGATGTACTGTTGTCTGGCTGAATGTTTGGAATCGACACTGGTCTGAATGATGAATCTTAAACTTAGTGTACAAACAGTAATTCAGCTGGTTGTGGCCTGTCCTCAGCTGGATAATGGACACCTGCTCCTAGCTTGTCAGAAGGTGATATGGGTCATTTCTGTTGTAATGTGGGCGCTGGTGCAATCACTTGTTGTATTGTTTTGCTTTGATGATGGAATGGGTTCTTTGAAGGCAGTTGATCTGTCATCTTGTTGTATTGTAGATCCTTCCTTTGCTAGAGTGTCAGCAGCGTTGTTACTTTGTTCTTTCCAGTGAAAAGAATGCCTCTGCAAGACAACGGTGTAAATTCTGCATAGGGAAGTGAGATCAGTGGACAGGGTGTTCAGTTCCTTGCATCTGACAGATTTCAGGGTCTGCAAGACAGACAATGCATCTACATAGAGGAAAACATCATTAAAGGTGTCAACATGGGTTGCATCAGTCTGGATGGCTGTTACCTCAACCTTAAAGTTGGGGGAGTAGTGACTGGTAGCGAGGGAGAGCCTTTCTTCTCTGCCTCCTGTGTACTGGATGAAGATTCTGACACTCTATTGCCTGTTCAGCTAAGTGGTCTGTGTAGATGTGAATCCATTTGTCTTGAGGACAGCTGCTCTGGAAGTATTCCATGGTATAGAACGTCTTCTTAGACCTGTTCTGTAATATTTTCTTGCCAAAGCCAGGACTGTTGCTGTGTATCAGGGGTAGACTGTCTTCACTCCATACAGGGTTCTCAAGGTACAAAGGGATATCTCTGGGTTCATGGTCCAAGATCTCTTAATACCTTCAGTCAAGGATTCTTACCTAATGGATGAAGCTTCCCTTTTTTAGTCTACCTTTAGTTGGCTGTACACAGCCTGCCTTTCACAGGGTGACCTGGAAGTTATGTTGTAAATGATCATTATGTTGTCAATGATTCTTTTTTAGTTAATTTATGGAAGACATTTTTCCTGCAAATGCATTTTTTATATAATTTTATTGATTTTATTGAAATCACACAACATTCTATACAAATAGATCAATTTTACAAAAATAGGATTGAAAACAAATCAGCCCCCACCCCTGAGAAAGAGAGCATGGGCAGCAGAATAAAACTTAAAACTATTAAAAATAAGTAAATATATAACTTAATAAGTGAATAAAGATAAATGGAGAAAACAAAGAAATGGGGAGAGGATCTGCTTCCTCAGTGCTTTAAAAGCTTATTCTAAAATGTTATTGATTAGATCCTGCCAGGTTTTCAAAAATATCTGCACAAATCCTCTAAGTGAGAATTAGATTTTTTCCAATTTCAAATAATACATAACATCAGTTATCCACTGACTTAAAAGAGTTAGGATTCTTCCAATTTAGCAAAATAAGTCTGCGTGCCAGTAGTGTAGTGAGGGCGATCACAGTCTGTTTGTCCTTCTCCTCTTTAAGCCCATCTGGGAGTCCACCAAACGCAGCTGATTGTGACACCAAGGCTGTCTGAAAGGCATTTAACTATTTTTGTCCAGAATGGTGTTAATTTGGTACAGGCCCAAAACATGTGACCCAGTGAGGCTGGAACCTGATTGCAGCATTCGCAGGTTGGATCTTGCCCTGGAAACATTTTGGACAATTTTAAACGAGACAGATGTGCTCGATATATAATTTTGAGTTAATTAATTGTATGCTTTGCACATATGGAGCTCGAATGAATTCTGTGCATTGCTACCTTCCACTCCTTTTCTGAGATGTTGAATGAGAGATCCTTTTCTCACTGCTGCAAAAGCATTTTAAGTTTTTTTGTATTTTTGGATCAATTTATGATATTATTTTGTAGATTTGTTTTTATATTCTTATAGTTACAAATAAATTGCATCATTTTTGATGCCATTTTAATTTCCTATGGTTGACGTCATTTTGAGATGCAGTTGCCATAGCACTGAAACAAATGTAAGTGTGCTGTGCATAATTACTGTCATAAAGATGAAAGTCCTGGCTGTCCAAGATTACTGATTTCTCAACACTTTACAAGAAATTGTTGGTTTTTTTTTTATGTCAGCTCCCCTGTAATACATGATAGCACATTGTTTTGCCTTCGCTGTTTGGTGGACTTGACTTTCTGGTTTTGAGTTGTGGCTGGTTTATAGGAGTAAATTTCATCTTCTGGTTCTAAAACAAATCTCCTCTGTTCCTTCTCTGCACCAGCTGCTGCCATGATTGGTTCCGGCCCCTGTGGCCATTGTAGATGTTTTCTAAATATTCAAGATACTGATAAATTAATGAATGTATTTCTTTCTAGCAGGATTGCAATTCATTATTTACTGCCTGCTCAAATCGCTTTTTATGCAGCTTTCAGATAATTTAAAATGCTGTTGCAAGAGTTATTACACAAACCAGAAAATACAAACACATAACTCCAGTTTTCAAGTACTTACACTGGCTCCCAGTTAAGCTTAGCTTACGATTTCAGAATCCTTGTTTTATCTTATAAAGCCTTAAGTGGCTTACTTATCTGAGCTTATCATTATTTACAAACCAGACCACACATTAAGATCTCTAGATGCCAACCTACTTAAGATTCCAAGGATTAAATAAAATAACAATGGGAGGTTGAGATTTTAGTTACAGTGTCCATAAGATGTGGAATGTTCTGCCTGCTAAAATAAGAGGTGCCCCTTCAGTCTCAGCTTGTAAATTCAGGATGAAGACTCGCTACTTTAGTCTAGCATACCCTGACTAGAGCTGCAGATTAGCTCTGCATGTTGCATATAAGATATAAGTATCATAATATTATTAAGCTGTTCCAAACCCTCCTCTATTCTTTATCTGTTCTAGTTATTCTTGTCTTCTCGCCACTACTCTATTGACTGGCTGCTCTCCAACATATTGAAAAGTCATCTCGGATAAAGGAGCACTGAATTATTGAATGGAAAGATTCTCTCATCAGATTGGATACCTAGCTGAGACTCCACCATAAAAAACCATGGAGCGAGTAGGGGGCCAGTTGACTGAGGTCTTCAGGACCATGACTTTATTTTCGGCATTTTCTTTAACAATTTTAACCTCCTCTGGTGTCAACTGGCCATAGTTCATAAATTAATTAATCGTCAGTTATTGTTAGTTTACATTCTTGTTTAATCTGTTTCTACCTTGTTCTTTGTGTGTGTTAATAAATCTGTATTTATTTGTGTGCAATTTCTGCATTTAATAATTCATATAATATAGAACATTATTTGTCCCCAGGGGGATATTTGGCAATAAAGTATTGTAGGACATAATCTATACTTGTATTTTAACTGAGAATTGTTCAGAAAGCTCTGTGCCTGCAGTCAGTGTACAACGCTATATGAAAAATAAGCTGCTGTTCTTGTTGTTGTATTGGATTATATGTTTCTAAAAATGAATGGACTCATGAATGAAAATATAAAGTTTAGGTAAACCTATGGTGAAGATTTTCATTCATAATTATTAATAATACCATTAAAGTAATACAAATGTAAGTAGCTGTTATATGGTGTGATACAGTATGAGGTTTTTACAATACACTGTATTTCTTATTTAAACTCTGTAGAAAATTGTTATTTTTAGATTAGGTCTCTCCTGTAAAAAGATCTATTTTGTTTGAAACCATGCATAAATACACAATGAACTCCACTTATTCTTTCTTTATATTTTTCTCTTTAGACCTCTTATTATGAGTTTGAGAGATTTCAGAATGAATAAAAATCCTTTTATGTTGTGAGCCCACAGGTCTTGAGGAATAAAACACTGTTAATATATTTTGTAACCAAAAAAATACAACTTCAAACCTTCGGTGATTGTACTGCTTTACCCAATACTTCAGCATTACAACAAAGGAATAACACAATCTTTTGATATTTCATACCCTTTATTCTTGTAATTACTATTATTTATTTTGCAGAATGCCTTTACCCAGTGCAGCTCACAATAATGCATTTTAATTGATTCTGTATATTTTTCCTTAAGTGGGGCACGGCCAGCTTACATCTCATGGTCAGGATTACAGGTAGGAACTGAAGCAGCAAGTTGTGATTTAAAGTCCAGTGCCATAACCACTAGGCCACAATACAGAGCAGTGCTCCGTATTTCATAGTAAATATAATAAAGCTCACAATTTTATGTTGTACATGATTCAAAAAACAATACAAGTTTTCTTTTAGTGCACTTCTTTTTTCAACTAATAAAATGGACAAAATAAAAAGTACAATAAAATGCAATATCTATAGATTATAAAGAGAACTCATAGCCTTTGACATTCTATTTGTACTGTATTTTCAATTTTTTTTTTCGGCTGATGTTGCATATTGCAGTCCAGATGGTCTGCTTACTTATGGAATAGATTTGTGGAAAATGTTTTGATCACAACCACATTTGGTTAAACAACTAGTTCTTTCACATTTAGTTTTTTGGCTTTAATACAACTGGACAAGCATAAAAACACAACGTTAATCTGCCATTAAGTAAAAGATAGCAACATCTGTTTAAAAATAGTAAAGTATTGTAAATGTGCTGACAGGCTGCATCAGCTTGAGGAAGAGTCAGCAACAGTAGGAGCTGGCATTCCATTATGCAAATGAGCAGAGCCAGCTGCAGGGGAGCCTACAAAAATGGCAATACTGCCAGCCATGAATGATTTTCAACAAGTGTGACAACGGGGAGCAGTGAGCTATTTTAATAAGCAATATAAAGAGGAAGATTCCACTGGCACTTGGTAATGTTGAGTACCGCGGTGTCATGGCACTATAGTATTTATATAAATTCTATACAACCAGTATACAGCGTAAGTGAGTACACCTCCGATGAACATAAAGCTATATTTCTATGGCAAAATTATGACATATGCTGTATATAGAGATATGCTAGACTAACACTGTAGACCACAGGTCACTAATAGGCAGACTGCGGTCTGGGTCTGGACCCAGACTCTGTTCTGTCCGGACCCAGACATATCATTGAGTTTTATTTAGTTTTGGCGGAGATTACATTTTTACCGGCGACTCTTTTCTGACAGTGAAAGGGACCTCCTACGTGTCTCTGATTGGCCAATATTTGTTGCCTTCGTGGGTTCGAGTTGGTTGGGTTTAAGCATGAAGACTCATATTGGTCAAAGTGAAGGCAAGAATGTCAGCCAATCACAGGCAGAGTAGGGCGGGCCTTCACTGAATAGAGGAGCAGAAAACCTGCATTCTGAGTGAAAACAGCTGGCACTCTTGTGGCAGTGGTATTGACATGGAGAGAAAAATATACAGGAGTGAGAAGACAAGAGAGACAAAAACAACGAAATAGTCAATGTGCCATGGCTTTTCCTAAACGGCTGAAGTTTGACACTGAAAACCGGGCTTTTAATCCGGAATGGACCAAGGCGTTATGGTCATACTTCCAGTAGGAAGCTTGAAACCGCTGTGTCTCATCTGCTCTGAGACGGTGGCAGTGGTTAAAAGCGGGAATGTGAAACACCACTATGAAACTAAGCACAAAATTACATTTGAGAAAAGTTACCCACTAAATTCGCCAGTTAGACTACAAAAAACAAGCAATCTTAAAGCCAACTAACGATCGGTCAACAAGGATTTTAACACATTCATTTACTGGCCAACAACTTTTGGATTTTGGGACGTCACAAAAAAACCTGCAGTGATGACAATCTTCTCACATGCAAGAGGATGGCACTGACACCACTCCAGCCCAGATTTAAAATCCTGGCTGACCAAGCAAGAGCTCATTTCTCTCACTGAATAAGAGAAAGTAGGCAGTGGGATATGAGGGGAAGAAGGAGGGGAAGATACATTCAGTTATATAAAGATGTTCAGATTTACTGTGAAACTGGTTATGCCTGTTCAGTTGTGCACATATTAAAAACTCTTATATATTTTATTTTTATCTGAGGCCAAGTCTTTTTTTTTGTTGAAACGTTAAAACGTGTTATTATTATGAAAGTACTTATTATTTATAATTCTCAGTTGAATGTCAAAGTTACCTTGCTTTTACTTACTTTTACTGTTACTTATTTTTTTTATTTTATTGTATGTAGCCCTCCAGAGTCGCACTGAAAATAAATATTGTTGAACTGGCATTGCACTTTCTTCGTTTGTTTTGAGTCATCTGCACTGATACAATGGCAATGCAACTTCAAAATATCTAAATTAATTGTTATGTAAAAATTATAATGCAACTTAAACATGATGATGCCTTTGGACCTGTACATGAGGAAATTTTCTCTATCCAGACCTCCTTAAATCATAATTGACTACCCCTGCTGTAGACCATTAAAAAAAAAAAAACTCTTAAAACCTCACTTTTTAATTTTGGCTTGTTTGTAGTTATATTTTAGTTTTTCTAATAATAAACTACACATGCATAGAACTATCATATTCTTCAATTAATTTGAAATCATTATTAATCTCTACTTTTCTCTACTTTCTTCCGCAGTTTTCAAAATGCCTCCGCCACCACCACCTGATCAAAGTTCTGTGCAGCCGCCTGTGATGTTTGAATGAAAGCAGATACCCCAACTGTCCACAAGCCCCACTGCACTGAATCCTACGTGACAAAACTTAAAAAACAATAAGGAATGACTCAAGAATATTTATGTTAAGTGAAATGCCAAGTGGCGGCTAGGTGGTCTTTTGACCTGGGACCCTTACTTTTATTTTTTTCTCCAAGTTTTTTTATTTTTTCTGTCATCCCTGACCATTTGACCTTATCATTGCACTCATCTTTATGTTATATTTTCTTTATTCTAATTTAATTATAATTTGTTTTTATTTGCTTGTAACTATTTCTTTGACATCTTGTAAAGCACATTGAGCTTTATACGGTGTATAAAAATGTGCTATAAAAACAAATGTTATTGTTTTTAGAATTTATGTTAAAATAATATTAAAATTTATTAAACACATTCTTAACAATTACATTGTAACAGGCCATATTAAAAGTTAATTTTTGTAAAGTAAATATAACTAATTATAGCTTTTTCCTTTTTTTTTTATTAGTTATAAGAGGTGCACTTGCCTTTTGGGTCAGTGAGGAGGCACTGGGTAAAAGAAATGGCTGAGACAAAAGCTTGAAATTGCTTCATGAGAGGAAGTGCTATTGGTGGTTCGGAGTCAGGTGTGAGGAGGCCTGTCATGTCTGTCTTGCCCCAGAATGTGGACAACGTGGCATTACTTTGAGTCTGCTGAGGGAAGGATGTCTGTGTGGCTGACTGAGTTGTCTGGAACACTTGCATGTAAAGAGGCACATAATTCAGGTGTACGGAGGAGCTGTAAAGTCCTGGAGCAAAACTGAAAGTAACTTCAGGAAGTTGCCTGAAATTGGAGGCGCATACATGTCTGTGTGCCAGTAGCCATGCATGCCACATGAGTAGAGATGCAGGAAAAACAGTGTGACTTCATGTACTTTATTATTCACTAGTACACGGTGACCGAGGTGCAGGCTATGAACGTATATATGTACGTAAGTAGGATTCAGTTAGCGTTGGGAACCCAAGTACCAAATTTCTTGAAGATGGGCCCATAGGTAACAAAGGCTGTTGGAAAGTTCAATATGGCGGCCGACAGTGGCGTCATACCACCGAAATAAGTACATACATCAGTTTCGGTTAGCGAAGGGAAGCTGCCTACCAAATTTCATGAAGATGGGGCCATAAATAAGAAAGTTTAACATGGCGGATGTTGTCGACCGTTATGACCGTTAGGCGTAGAATTTCTAAATGAAACCTGCTTAACTTTTGTAAGTAAGCTGTAAGGAATGAGTCTGCCAAATTTCAGCCTTCTACCTACACGGGAAGTTGGAGAATTAGTGACGTTGGAAAGTCCAATATGGCGGCCGACAGTGGCATCATACCACCGAAATAAGTACGTACATCAGTTTCGGTTAGCACAGTGGAGGCCGCCTACCATGGGGCCATAAATAAGAAAGTTTAACATGGTTGACCGTTACGCGTAGAATTTTAAAATGAAACCTGGTTAACTTTTTTAAGTAACCTGTACGGAATGAGCCTGCCAAATTTCAGCCTTCTACCTACATGGGAAGTTGGAGGATTAATGATGAGTGAGTCAGTCAGTCAGTGAGGGCTTTGCCTTTTATTAGTATAGATTTATTGTGTTATGGTAGCTGATTACTGGAGAAAGGATTGGGAAGAAGTGCCTGTAGAGAATAAAAGTCTTTATTTGATCCTAATAATGTGAGGTGCTTTACTGTGTCCGTAGTTTGGGGTTGTCTGGTGCCCCCTTTGCGGTTACACCACATAGCATATAAAACTGAGATATTGTGAACAAGCGTCGTCTTTTGACCATCTGGTGTGGTAGAGCAACTTAAGTGTAGTAGCCATTGAAAGCATTCCTGTATATAGAGAGTTTTTTCTATCCATTGAGTTTTTCCATGTGTTTTTGTACTTGTGTCTAATTTTGCTCCTTTTTATATACAGTATTGGAGTGACTGTCCTCCTACTTTCCATGTCTTAATCTCAGATCTTTTAATATAATAATTAGAAGCTTGGGTTTAGAAGGCTTATAATTGCAAAAAATAATCTGAAAAGAAGTGGTGAGGCGGCCTTTTGCTATTATGTACTTAAAATTTGGAATGTTTTACAAATAGAGATGAACAAGGCTAATACAGTGGACCATTTTATGAAACTCCTAAAATCTCACTTTTTTAATTTTGCATTTCCTTAGCTTCAATTAGTTCCCTCTTAATAACCTAGATATGGATAGAATATTTTTTTCTTCAGTGATTTTGCAGTCATTATTAATCTTTATTTTTTTCTGTTGTCTTTTCAGGTTCTGCACCACCACCACCTGATCAAAGTTTTGTGCAACTGTCTGCGATGTCAGAATGAAAGCGGATACCCCAACGTGTCACAAGACCCACTGTGTAAAAAGAACCAATAAAGAACAACTTAAGAACTTCTAACTTATGGAGAGTACCCTTGTGAAAACTGAAAAGTCTTTTTGCTTGGGACCCCTGCAGATTTTGAGTTTTTTTTTTTCTCCAGATTAACTGGAATTGTTTTTTTCTGCCCACCCTGGCCATCTGACCTTATCATCAGACTGTCATTTAGAGAATTAAAAAAATTCTATACTTAAGAACTCTTAATTCTTTTAATTATATATCTTTCTTATGTAAGTGTGTTTTATTTATTTATGTCTTGTATGCTATTTATTCCTTATGATTCTTATCTAATTTTAATTTTTTTTTCTTTTCATGTAATAACTTCTTTGAAATGTTGCAATGCATTTTGAGTTACATCATTTATATGAAAACAGAAATAAATGTTATTGTGATCTCTTGATTTTTGTTTTATGACAAGGGGGAAGAAGAAGAGATGTCTGATTGTTTGTTTTTACTTTCTCATATACAAAGGATAGGGAAAGTATTATTATCGTCCAAAGATTCGACCTTGAGATTTTAATGAATCTCGATGTTTTAGACCTCCCTGAGTCCGAAAAAACAATTTTTGGAATTACGTCTGTGTGTCTGTCTGGGTGTGTGTGTTTCTGTAAACATGATAACTTGAGTACGCTTTCACTTAAGTCAACCAAATTTTGCATGCAAGTATTAGGTACAAAATGTAAATTTCTATCAACTTTTGGGCTATTTCCGCTAAATAGAAATGGTACTTTACCTTTTATTGATATGGCTGCAGAGTCTGATTTATTCAATTTTACTTTTATAATAATTGTTCAATATATTATTAATTTGATTTGATTTGTTGTTGATGGTTCTTTAATGTTTGTAATATAAAAATATAATCATTGTCTTGCAGTTTACTTCTCAAATATCTGAGTATACAAGAAAATCTAGGGGAGAGCACTCACGATTTTTTGCTACTTCTTCATCAACTTTGATTTGAGCCACCTTAAATACTGTACATATTCTTCATTACTTATTTTTGTTGTAATCTATCCTGTGTCATTGCCCAGCACACCAGTGTGTAGAATATCACACTGGCCATCACAGAGTCGTAAAAGATGTAAATGATGCCACATTAAAGGAAAGCAGTCTCTGTCCTTTCTGTTATGAGGCCAGTCCAACGTGCCATTGCTGTAGACCCCCAAGTACTTGTAGGATTGGACAATCTCCACATCCACTCCTTGAACAGAGGCTCTTTGGTGTGGCGAAAGTCAATAACCAGTTCATTGGTTTAGCTGATGTTAAGATGCAGACAATTCTTTCTGCACCAAGAAACAAAGTTCCCCACCTGACTTCTCTCCTCCCTCTCATCCCCTTTCTCAGTACACCCCATAGGTCAAAAATAAATTCCTCCAAGTAACCTAACCTTTGGCCTCATGCATAATGCCGTATGTAGAATTCACACTAAAATATGGTGTACGGACAAAAGCGGAAATGTTCTTACACAAAAAAAAATCCAGATGCATAAATCTATGCATTCGCCAACTTGCACATTCTTCCGCGCCATAAATCCCGGTCAGTGTGAAAAGTAACGCATGTGCACGTGCCTGCTGCCACTCCCCAAACTCCTCCCAGAATTATGCCTTTTTGAATATGCAAATCAATATAAATAGCCCATAAGCTCAGCGTTCTGTGAAAAGGCATTGGCAAAAGCATGGGGAAAATAGAAGAATTTCAGCAAATACCAAGTGGAGGCAAGGAAAAACGTACTATTTGTTGGTTTAAACAATGGTATAAACAGCAAAAGGAAGTTGATCGAATGACATAGAGTGTCAGAGAAACTCAAAAGCTCAAGTTCACAAAGTTGCACAGTGCCCAAAATAAAAAAGAATTTGTCAGATATCAAAGTCTCAGTGAAAAGCCGAGTCATAGCCCACCATCTATGAAAGCTGATTAGGGTACAGAGAAAAGAAAAAAAAATAGGGACACAGTGGGGAAAAAAGCATGAAATGTCAACTTTAATCTCGAAATTTTCACTTTAATCACGTAGTTTATTTTGTCATTAAAGTAGAACATCGTAAACTTCATCTTAAAATCATTTAATTTACTAGTTTCTCAAATCCCATCGTAACTAAAGTAGCAGATTAAATGCCTTGTTTTTTATTTGATCTTCTATGTGCTCTATGTGTGTGAATCACTACGTGCTTCTTAAATTTCTCTTCCTCTGACAGGACACAGAATCCATTACGTTCCGTGATATTACAGCTCTCTGAATAATTAAAATACTGAGATGTATACGTGTTGTCATTTTCATGATGATAGGAATTAAAGCATGCTGTTAAACATGGGAACACAGTGGTGCAGTGATGGTTCCTGCCTCATGCAAGATGCTTGCTGCGCTGTGCGTGACCTTCGATTAAATAATTTACTGCAGCAGTACTGTCTCTTTCAAACGTACTAACTCCCAAGTCCTGTCATTCCTTTTCTTTCTCCAAATACCCAATCGCCACACAATCAGAACTTAAGCCTTCTGTAGCTGAGAACGCCGATTCTTTAAATCTTTTAAGGAACATTGAAATATCTTCATAGTACATGTTTAATTACTCTATCCATCTATCCTTCCAGTGTCACGCCAGCCCCAGCAAGAGTACAGCACGAGGCAGGAACAATCAGTGAACGAAGTGCCAGCTCCTTGCTAGAGCTGTGACGCTGTGTCCTCACATGTTTAATTATTAACAATATTGATTATTTAAATGAAGTTAAAGTTTTATCTGTATAATATAATAAACATATTTTGCTGCATTTCATCTTGAAAATGATAGCGTCATCATATGTAAATACACGCTTTTTAAAGTGGCTGAGGTTGTGCAATATTATAGCTGTATCGCAAGTTTACAATGAGGTAATTATACTTATAAGTACAAACAGTTCTACCAGGAGCACTTGATGGACTGATTGAGTGTGTTTATAGTTCTTGGGATGAAACTATTTCTGAACCGTGAGGTCCGTACAGGAAAGGCTCTGTAGCATTTGCCGTATGAGAGACGTTCAAATAGCGCAGCATAGCTGAGGCAGCGTGTGCTTGATGCTGTACACCGATAATTCTGTTTCCTGTCAGCTGTAGAGCTGTGATTCCACACTCAGATACAGTGATATAAATACTCTGGGTGGTGCAGTGAGAGTAATATGGAAAAAGATGATCCACTGTGGCAAACCCTAAACAGCAGCAGCTGAAATAAGAAGAAGAAGGTGTAGTGAGAGTAACTATGCTAAAGCAGCTATGGTATTTGGAATAGTTCTAAAAGTTTGGATCTAAAAAACAAAGGGAAACCACACTGGAACAAAAGCACTGCTTTGATGCTGGGTAGCGGCAGTTTGCAAAACCGAGTGGAGAACTTGTATACACCAGGGATTGAACTGGCATGAAAATGTGCATGGATTTACGCCAAGTTTAGGTTTTATACATCGCGATTTGAGCGTGGAAACGGGAGTACGCAATATTTTTCTGCATACGCACTATTTATTCATGAGGCCCCTGGTGTTATGTTTATGGTCAGAAGTGTGCAGAGTGAAGAGAAAAGGAGACAGGCCTGTTCCTTGTAGTGCTTCAGTGTTGCTCACACAGTCCTTGAGTCTCACAAACTGCGGTCCACCAGACAGACAGTCCATTATCCAGGACACCACTGGCTCACCCACCTGCATATCTCTTAGCACTGAGTATTGCAGACAAATTTGTGTCATTTGAAGATATTTCTGGGAGTGCAGAGCTGATAGAAGTGACAGAGCTCCACATACCAGCAAAGCTTTCAGAAAATATAAAACTTTTAAAATATCAATTGGATCTTTTAGTTACAATGTAAAGAACAAAGCCGTGTTATGGAGAACAATTTTCACAAAGCTCAGTCTTTCTTGGCTTGCAGCCCCGTAGTCATGTCCCAGTTTAGAGTAAGTGTCTGATTCTGTTCATACACATAATTATTTCTCACTGTTACTGTATATCAGCCAGGAAGTTAAAGCTTTAAATCCCCAGGGTGACATTCACTGATGTCTAGGGACATACTTCATATTCTAAGTATAAAGTACAAGCTTTTAAAGATGGGAAATATACAATTTATGAAGATCTGATAGTGTATCTCGTAATGAAATAAAATTAATATCCAGCTATTAGTAAATGTTGCTAATAAGGAAACCCTTCTTATCACATACGCCATACATGTGAAACACATAGAGAACTGTGCCAGAAAATACAGAAATGTACATGAATATATAAGAAATGATTCATTTTCAAAATAAATGCTTCAGCAAGTAAAAGTCCATACTAGATATTTTAAGAACTGTTCCCAGTAGATATTATTAAAACAATTCATTAA
The DNA here is from genome assembly GCA_026402145.1 of Polypterus bichir lapradei. Lineage (NCBI taxonomy): Eukaryota > Metazoa > Chordata > Cladistia > Polypteriformes > Polypteridae > Polypterus > Polypterus bichir. The sequence continues at coordinate 10,145,581 of JANRMT010062811.1, read as the reverse complement.
CTGCTAAATACATTCCCCATGGAGATGAAGCAATACTGAAAATTTAAAACTAACTCAATTTCCATGCAATGTATTATATTCCATTTGCATTTAAAATGCAGTTCAAGGCCAAAACTGTGCCAAGCATTTTGTCGCTCTTTAAACATTAGATTCTCTTTTGACAGTGATGCATTTTTAGTTTTATTTAATATCACAAGTCCAGAGAACAAAAATAGATTAGCTCAAAAAAAAATACACAACAACATGTGTAAATAATAGCATCAAGAGTTCTCAGATTAAAGACCCTCATGGTAACTTAAAATGTCTTTGTGCTTGGTAGTTGGCGAAAAAAAATTTTATTGACTCTGCAGAGCGACTTTTGCCAAAATATGCTGCACAATTGCTAACTTCATTATATTAATTATTCTAATTAGATTGTAATAGATCAGTCTTGAGGACTAAGACAGCATCTCTGTAATATATATAGTAAAAACATTTTGCAGTTCCTCCCTTTCAAAGATCCCAGAGTACAGTGGGAAAAGGATCTCTCACTAAAAATCTCAGAAAAGGAGTGGAAAGTAGCAATGCAGAGAATTCACTCGAGCTCCATATGCACAGAGCATACAATTTATTCAACTTAAAATTATATATCAAGCACATCTGTCTCATTTAAAATTGTCCAAAATGTTTCCAGCGCAAGATTTAACCTGCGAACGTTGCAATCAAGTTCCAGCCTCACTGGGCCACATGTTTTGGGACTGCACCAAATTAACATCATTCTGGACCAAAATCTTTAAATGCCTTTCAGACAGCCTTGGTGTCACAATCTCTCCTAACCCAATAACAGCTGTGTTTGGTGGACTTAAACTGGAGAAGGTCAAACAAACTGTAATCACTTTTACTTCACTAGCATGTAGACTTATCTTGCTCAACTGGAAGAATCCTAGCCCACCTCCTTTAAGTCACTGTGTAAATGATGTTATACACTATTTAAAATTGGAAAAAAATCAAATTCTTACTTAGAGGATCTGTGCAGAACTTTTTCAAAACCTGGCAGGATCTAATCAATACCATTTTAGAACAAGTATTTAAACTGAGGAGGCGGATTCTCTCCCCTGTTTTCATATTCTATTTATTTTTATTCATTTATTAATGTATCTATTTATTTATTTTTACTAGTTTAAAGTTTTACTCTGCTGGCTCGCTCTCTTTCTCATGGGTGGGGATGATTTGTTTCAAACCTAGTTTTGTTAAACTTGACTTGCTTGTATGGAATGTTATTTGATTTTAATAAAATCAATAAAATGCTGAAAAAAATTGTAATAGACCCAGAAAATCAGTCTATTCAGATTTGCAAAGGATGACTAATAGCTGAGAAATAAACAGGAGTCATTTGAAGGAAGTCCAACCCTAACCCAACCTTGCAGCTCCATATTAGTACAAATGACCTCCAGTTGCAGTCTGGGTGACATTTTCACATTCTTATTTTGTCTATGTAGCTGTTCTAAAACGACTCAAAAGATTCACTGGTCATTCTAAACTGCCCCGGGAACGAGTCAATGTTTGTATAATCTACTCCATGAAGACATGGTAGAGCAGTGGCTAGTGCTGCTGTCTTATGGATTCAGCCTTCTATGTGCAGTTATTCTGTGGGTGGCATTTGCATGATCTTTAGGTGTCTATTTGGGTTTTATTTAGGGAAGTAAAGTTTTCCTACCACATTCTGAAAACATAGAGTATAAGTTAGGTTAACTGGATTCCTGCAAAAGTGTGTCAGTGAGTGCACACTGCAAGGGACATGCTGATGTTCAGGAGTGGTTTCTACCTTTGCTGGCGAAACAGTTCTTGCAATTCAATTAAGCATCTTCAGTAAATAGAAGTGTTGGAAGGTTGGATCCAGAAACAGTTTCTCTGTTTAAATTTACATTTTATCCAAAGCTACTTACAGAAGAGGTCAACATAATCAAGTAAATATTCTGGGGACTGTTTTGGACCAACTGTTACAGAGAAGGTTATAAAATTGACCACCACAAGTGAAGTGAAGAAAATCACAAGACTATGAACTATTATTCATCGGAAAGACCTAACAAAAGAGCTGTGAAACGCTTCTTAAATATATTTAGGGTGTCAGCAGTTCTGATGGAGGTTAGCAGCTCGTTCCAGCAGCAAGGAGCTACATATGAAAAGAGTTTGGTTTGAGATTTGATGCCATGTAGAGGTGGTAACACCAGACATCATTCATTAGCAGGTCTGAGAAGGAGCATTGAATTGGACGAGTGCCCCTACATACACGAGTGCTAACCATTTGACTCTGTAGGTAAAAGCATAACAAATTTGATAAACGAGAGGAGACCATTAAGTCTTTCAAGCCCCATCTGTTTAACTCGTAGCTAAGCTGTCGCAATAGCTCATCCAGATACTTCTTAAAGGTTGTCAAAGATTCTTCTTCATCTACATGTCTTGTTAGTTTGTTCCAGAGTTCCATAACTCTTTGCAAACAGAACTGTTTCTTGGCTTCATTCTTAAATGCAGTTTCCCTTAAACCTTGTTTCACCCTGAGCGGCCCAGGACCGGACTGAGCGATCATGTAAAAATCTTCCGCTACATCATACATGTGAACTATGCTACACACTGACATAAACAATACCCTGTTTACAAGCAACACATGTTGACTTCACACTCCTAGTAATCAAATCGTTACAATATTTACAATTGACTTTTAATCTGGTATGAAATCATACGTAAGGTGTTTCATAAGTTATCACAAAGATAATTGAAAAAAATCATAGTCATTTTTCTACATAAGGAATGCCCAAGTGTAATGCATCAATCCAAAGGTCCCGACCAATTGATTTCAACCATTGTGATAAAATATCCAACTGATCGAAACAAAAGCTGCAGGATGAAAACCGGAAACAGCATTACACCACTCTTCTGATTTTACATGTGCTCTTGCATACAGTTAGGTCCATAAATATTTGGACAGAGACAACTTTTTTAAAATTTTGGTTCTGTATATTACCACAATGAATTTTAAATGAAACAACTCAGATGCAGTTGAAGTGCAGACTTTCAGCTTTAATTCGGTGGGGTAGACAAAACGATTGCATAAAAATGTGAGGCAACTAAATAATTTTTTTAACACAATCCCTTCATTTCAGGGGTTTAAAAGTAATTGGACAAGTGACTCAAAGGCTATTTCATGGGCAGGTTTGGGCAAGTCCATCGTTATGTCATTATCAATTAAGCAGATAAAAGGCCTGGAGCTGATGTGAAGTGTGGTGCTTGCATATGGAAGATTTTGCTGTGAACAGACAACATGCGGTCAATGGAGCTCTCCATGCAGGTGAAAGAAGCCATCCTTAAGCTGCGAAAACAGAAAAAACCCATCTGAGAAATTGCTACAATATTACGAGTGGCAAAATCTACAGTTTGGTACATCCTGAGAAAGAAAGCAAGCACTGGTGAACTCAGCAACGCAAAAAGACCTAGACATCCATGGAAGACAACAGTGGTAGATGATCGCAGAATCATTTCCATGATGAAGAGAAACCCCTTCACAACAGCCAACCAAGTGAACAACACTCTCCAGGGGGTAGGCGTATCGATGTCCAAGTCTACCATAAAGAGAAGACTGCATGAAAAGAAATACAAAGGGTGCACTGCAAGGTGCAAGCCACTCATAAGCCTCAAGAATAGAAAGGCTAGATTGGACTTTGCTGAAGAACTTCTAAAAAAGCCAGCACAGTTCTGGAAAAACATTCTTTGGACAGATGAAACCAAATTATCAACCTCTACCAGAATGATGGCAAGAAAAAAGTATGGAGAAGACGTGGAACAGCTCATTATCCAAAGCATACCACATTATCTGTAAAACACGGTGTAGGCAGTGTGATGGCTTGGACGTGCATGGCTGCCAGTGGCACTGGGACACTATTGTTTATTGATGATGTGACACAGGACAGAAGCAGCCGAATGAATTCTGAGGTGTTCAGAGACATACTGTCTGCTCAAATCCAGCTAAATGCAGTCAAATCGATTAGGCGGGGTTTCATGATACAGATGGACAATGACCCAAAACATACAGCCAAAGCAACCTAGGAGTTTATTGAAGCAAAGAAGTGGAAAATTCTTGAATGGCCAAGTCATTCACCTGATCTTAACCCAACTGAGCATGCATTTCACTTGTTGAAGACTTAACTTCAGACAGAAAGGCCCACAAAAAAACAACAACTTAAAACTGCAGCAGTAAAGGCCTGGCAGAGGATTAAAATGGAAGAAATCCAGCATCTGGTGATGTCCATGAGTTCAAGACTTCAGGCTGTCATTGCCAGCAAAAGGTTTTCAACCAAGTATTAGAAATGAACATTTTATTTCCAGTTATTTAATTTGTCCAATTGCTTTTGAGCCCCTGAAATGAAGGGATTGTGTAAACAAAATGCTTTAGTTGCCTCACATTTTTATGCAATCGTTTTGTTCAACCCACTGAATTAAAACTGAAAGTCTGCACTTCAATTGCATCTGAGTTGTTTCATTTAAAATTCATTGTGGTAATGTACAGAACCAAAATTAGAAAAAAGTTGTCTCTGTCCAAATATTTATGGACCTGTGTATTACTTCACAAAAAAACAGCAAATATCTACAAGTGATGCATCAGTACTTACAGTAGATTCTCCTGATCAAAACAAGTCCAAGCATATTATTGTAGGATGCATCAATCATGAGATATCCACCAAATGAGAGGAGTCGCGAGGCCACCTTTGGCAAATACCACCTCATATTTCCAGGTCATTAGCTCAGACTCAATAGGTCATACACTCACATACTTCATATAAATGGATGGCAGCAACTGTGATGTCTGCAACAATGTGTAGATGTCAATATACTGTATGAACATAATGAGGCACTGCCAAAGGTGTGTGCAATCAGCTATAAGTCTCTCAAAGTCAAATGGCGCATCAGCACACAGAGAAGCAGAGTATTGAAAAGCATCATTGAGAATAGTTTTTGCTTATTTTCCGGCTTCAAGTCAACCAAAATACACTTTGAACAAGTTTTTGGAGGGTATCTCGTAAGACAGAGATAAAGACCTGGCTGATTTTGACACAGACAGCAGTTCAGAAGAAGAGTTTCCTGAGTAAATAAACTTGCTAAACTATTACTCTGTGTAATTCGTATTCAGTTTTGTTTTGATCAGTGTAGATCATTGTTACTTTAAACTATTATATACTAGCCGCTCCCCCGTGGCTCCGCCCGTGTAGAATTGAAACAGGACAGCAAGGAGGGCAATGCTTGGCTCCCTACTCCTGATGTCACGCTTCCCCCTCCCCTAGGACAGCAGCCTCTGTCTCAGATTAGTGCAAATAGATCACTCTTGCAAGTGAACTATGATTCCTAGTGCGATGAGAGAAATCGCAAAATCAACCAGAATGTTCGACCAAATTATAGAAAAAAAACCCGATCTAAATCCGTTAAGTAGTTCTCTCGTGAAAAGACATACAGACAGACAGACAGACGTTGGATTCTGAGATGTTAGATAATGTTATATTGACAATGGCACCATTAAGCAGCCATAATGTACATTTTATCATGCAAAATATGTATCTATACTAATAAAAGGCAAAGCCCTCACTCACTCACTGACTGACTGACTGACTGACTGACTGACTGACTCATCACTAATTCTCCAACTTCCCGTGTAGGTAGAAGGCTGAAATTTGGCAGGCTTATTCCTTACAGCTTCCTTACAAAAGTTGGGCAGGTTTCATTTCGAAATTCTACGCGTAATGGTCATAACTGGAAGCTGTTTTTCTCCATTTACTGTAATGGAGATGAGCTTGAAACCCGTGGGGGCGGAGTTTGACATCATCACGCCTCCCACGTAATCACGCAGTACGTAGAAAACCAGGAAGAGCCCCAAAAAGCGCTGAAGAAAACATGCATTATATAATTGAGAAGGCAGCGAAACAATAAGAAGCGAGCGAGTGATATATACAACCATATTCACGAGTTCTGCTACTTCGGAAACAAAGCACAGTGTAAACCAACACTTTAAATTAAGTTCATAGACAGGCTGCCGCTGGCGTTTGTAATTTAGTGCCTGCCCATATAAGGCCGTCCGTCAGCGGCAATCCAATAGCAAAATGCCACGGGTAAATTATTCACGGGTGTAGGACTGTGCTTATGGAGAGGAAGATGAGATAGTCAGGGTGGTGTTTGGCACAAACTCAGCGAAACTGCGAGAGAAAGTTTTAAGTACCGGGACTTCGGTAGCATTAGATACAGCCATGGACATAGCACGACAT
>JANRMT010062811.1:10069568-10124297 GCA_026402145.1 Polypterus bichir lapradei | reverse complement strand
ATATTTACACATTAAGTCTACTGAAAGTAAAAACAGTTGAAAGTCAGAGGACGTTTCTTTTTTTGCTGAGTATATATATATATATATATTTTTTTTTTTTTGACTGGAGTATTCCTTTATATAGCAGTAAATGACAAACAGGTAAACTACAGGTAGCCCCTCATTCTGCAGCGCTGCTAGCACTTTGTAAATCTTGTAAAGCCTAAATAAAGCCAGAGTGAATTTCTTATTATGTTGAAGTAAGTGACTAACAGGTGCACTACAGGTGGCCCTCATTCTGCAGTGTCACTGGTGTTTTGTAAATCTTAAGACTAAACAACGTGCTGCTGAAACTCTACATAGCAGTAGGTGACAAATAGATGCAACTACTTGGTTCCTATTCTGAAGCGCATGGGTGAAGTGAATTTTGAATTCATTTCAATGGTCACAAGTCTGAATAAAATCTGCCAAGATCACAGTGGATGAGAGAGTTTGAAAGTGCATTCTAATGCAATGTTTAGATAGCAATGGAGAGAGGGAGAAATACTGGTTAGTCTTCGTTCTGGTCATTGCCTCAACATTGCACAGTAATTTAGAGGGTCTGCAGAATTCATGTAGGCCCTAGAGGCGATGGCTAAGTTTGAAGGAGCCAGCTGCCTAGGGTTAGCGCCTTGCTGCTGGGGCAATGAAGAAAGTGATACAACATTTCTATTGGCAAACATTGGACTTTCAAGAATGACGGCTGCTAATTGAGAAGAACAAGAATTGCGATAGAACAAGAAGGCAACTGGGCTAAGCAGAAAAACCTAGATAAACTTCATCCAGGGACGTCTGCTGCTTTGTGGTGACCATCCAGAAGACGTTTAAGCAGATTAACACCCAGAAAAGAAACAATGTACCAGGCTCAGTTATTCTTGGGTTGACCCGTCTGGTGAGTCAAAGTGGTTTACATTTAATTGCTATAGAGCTGAGCAGAATAGATATTTGATTCAAAAGCCTCTGCCTTTAAAACAATGGAACAGGATATTTAGCTCTCATATTTGAGCACTGTTATCATATACACTTTTGTTTCTTTTTCATGTTTGACTATACATATTAATATTTTTATGTGCATGTTCCAGGCCGGAGAAAATGTATTAGAGGGTTCAGGTGGGTGGTTGTCGGTGGGGAAAAAAGGGTCACTGACAGTGCACACCATCACCTTTTTTGGTAATCATACGTAATCATGATTGTTTGTGTCAGTATAGTGAATGCCAATATGACACATTCTTTTTTTTTTCAGATTTACTGTTTTGCCATCATTGTTTTGGGACTGGAGCAGAGAAAAAAGGCTTGAGCCAATGACATTTGATGTTAGTGACCTTCTGAACAACATTCATCTCCCCAGTGGGTAAGTGTAGCTGTCGCTTCTATTTAATGCAGAGCATTACAATAGGAATATTATTATAGCAGATTAATGTTTTTTATTATATATAGGTGTATATATTGTGAAAGATCAGCCCTGACACAGACAGACAGACAGACGCCAAATGTCCAAAAATCACACACGTTTATTTTCTTCCCAATCTTTACCACAACAAAATGCACAAATCTACAATGCTCAGTCCTTTCCCTTCTTCTCTATTTATTGCCGCCTCTAGTCCTCTCCTCGCAAGCTCCATCCTCTGCCTCCCGACTCCGGCTCTCCGAATGGAGTGAGGCAGCCTCCTTTATACTGCACCCGGAAGTGCTTCAGGTGCTCCGTGATCATGGTGTGGCAGAAGTGCTGCATGGGAACCCAGCTCCTCTTCTGGCAGCACTTCCGGGTGTGGTAGAAGTGCAGCAGACCAAGGCTCCGGAGCTGTTCAGGCACCCCCCATCGGTGACCATGGACCCCAGCAGGGCTGAGCTTCTAAGCTTCAAGCCTGTGGCCCTGATACAAACCAGGGGGGCTGCCCTCTTGTGTCCTGGGGGAGGTTCTGCTGTTGACATGTCCTCTCCCCCGGTCCTCTTCTCAGAAGGGCGTCCCGACCGTGCAAGGACCCCGGTCATCTGTCACTATATATATATATATATATATAGTCACACACGTGCACATGGGATGCAGCCTAAGGGCTTAACTGAGGGTAAGACTCAGAATCAGGGGTTGATAAAGTACACCAATGCCTTTTCTCCCTCTTCCACAGACCTCCAGAAGGGAAGCCCAGCTTTAGCTCCACCCATTTCCACTGCCAGACCACACCCTCCTACTGGCCTTACTTCCGCCAAGAACCCACCTCTTCCTTATCACCTCTCCTTATCATTTGGTGGTTAACTGTCAAGTTTACTGATATTGAAAGTAAAGTACAGTCCAAATGTCAATGTCTTGTCTGAAAAATGCAGCAAGTAAAAATTATAATAACTATTAGTCTACAGTTACATATTGTAATGTTAAGCAAGTCTGTGATTTCCTTCATAAAATATTGCACATACTGTTAGCATTTCATTTTACTCTTAACTATTTCTTTTGCCTAATCAGTTTACAAAGCATGCAGACATTCAGATGGAAAGGCCTGCCTATCTGTTTCTAATTATTCTGTTAAGTATTAATTTGTTTACAAAACAATGTGCTTCATCAGATTGTGCCAATAGGCATGGACACATAATTACATTTAAATCATTTTCTTTTCAGATTGCTTTCCAGGTAGAGCCATTCTAATATGAAGCAAATCCTGGGTGTTTTTAACATGGAGTTAGCAACCTGTGCTCTTTCAATTTCAGTTCTTAGGACTAGTTGGCTATGCCTTCTCAGTGTTTTAGGTCAACAAAGGTGAAAAACACATTTTTGACGTTAGCTGTAAAATGTCATCTTTCCTTTTGTGTCCAGATGTGAATGATCCCATCTGTTTTATTATATTTCTTGCCAAAGGCAACGTGGCCTCTTAATAAAGTGGTTCTCCTGGGTGCTGGACAAGGCTAACTGTCATTAGTGTTCCTCCTCCCAAGGGTCAGGGTAAACGTGCAGCTGAATCCCTCAGACGTATAAGGGACAGCTTCTAAGGGAGCGTACAGCAGCATATAATAATGTGGTTAACATACCCACACAAATACTGAACTGGTTGAAATGAGCAAACTGCATGTACAGTGGGCTGACATCACTTGTTCAGTGAGGTGCCTCCCTGCCCATCATTTCAAGTGTTATTTCTTAGCAGGAGTACAAACCAAAGAGTCCTGACATGCATAATAAATACTATGGAAATTAAAACTGGAAAACACTTTTTACTTCCTGAAAAATTTTTGGTGGCTCTGATAGATTCAAGCTGAACACAAATACAGCTTCAGATTGAGTATATCAATTAGGAATTTGGAGGAACAGGGCGGCACGGTGGTGCAGTGGGTAGCGCTGCTGCCTCGCAGTTAGGAGACCCAGGTTCGCTTCCCGGGTCCTCCCTGTGTGGAGTTTGCATGTTCTCCCCGTGTCTGTGTGGGTTTCCTCCCACAGTCCAAAGACATGCAGGTTAGGTGGATTGGCGATTCTAAATTGGCCCCAGTGTGTGCTTGGTGTGTGGGTGTGTTTGTGTGTGTCCTGCGGTGGGTTGGCACCCTGCCCAGGATTGGTTCCTACCTTGTGCCCTGTGTTGGCTGGGATTGGCTCCAGCAGACCCCCGTGACCCTGTGTTTGGATTCAGCGGGTTGGAAAATGGATGGATTTGGAGGAACATTAAATTAACCTTTATTGAGTTTAGTGTGTTGAATCTTTTGTTTTGCTTGTTTATTTCCATTTGTGCTCAACATTTGATGCTCAGTGTCCAACAATTGATGGACTCCACTTGCTGGGATACCGCTGTTCCATAGTTGTTATATCCTGGCGAATCCTTTCCCCATGTTCGTTGCTGAATGCACCAAGATTAACAGGGAAGAAGTCCAAGTGTGGATGCAGAGAATGAATCTTTAATGTCATCTTGCACTTCATGATTTTGTAGGCTGTCAACCTGCTGAACGTATCTAGTGCTCGGTATTTGCCAAGAAAACATGTAATTTCTTCCAGCCCCACTAGCAGATCTTTGGACCATTGGTCATTGATGTGTCTGATATTTGAACCAACAAAAATGCCTTTGTTAATTTTGGCATAATGCTGCTGTCCATTTGAAGTAGGAAGTTGGACTTTCCAAGTTCTTAGTTGGAATTTTCAACTGGAATGTCTCCTTAAGTTGGATTTCCATTTCAAAAAGTCAGGGGCTGGTCTGTCAAATCCAAATTTGTCTGACTTCAGTTCATGACATCAATCCAAAATGGCACCTTACACTGCGAATTTGAGTAAAAATTGTAGTATAAGACTGTTTACTGTTGGGTGGAGTAGTAGCTCTGGGGCTAAGGATCTACACTGGTATTTGGAAGGTCGCTGGTTCAAATCCCATTACTGCTTGATGGAAACCTACTCCATTGGACCCTTGTGCAAGGCCCTTAACCTGAAAAAAATTGTTCAAAGGGTGCTGTACAAAGGCTGACCTTGAGCTCTGACACCCAAAGGTCATGTGAAAAGACAAAATCCCTCTGGGGATTAAAAAAAGATATCATAATGTTAATTAGCACCTCTGTCTACAGGCAGTCCCCGGGTTACATACGAGATAGGGACTGTAGATTTGTTCTTAAGTTAAATTTGTATGTAAGTTGAAACAGGTACATTATTTTAACAAATGCAATTTGGACAGATGTTTGTCTCAACATATTATTTATTTTTACCTTTCTGTTCATGCATAGTAAATGCTTAAATATTTTCAAATACAGTACAGCCTTAAACAATGTTGGTAGAACTTCATGAAGAGTAGGCATCAAGGGAGGTTTGCACTGAGCTTTTCTTTTTCTCATCATAAATAGCCTTGTAACATCTCAGGCCTTCAGTAAACTTTGGTGAACCTCTCTGTATCAGGATCTTGCTCCTCTAATTTTGCCATTCCTGCTTCGATAAAACGAAATGCATCAGCTAACTCTTTTGTAGAAAACTTTTTTGTTGGAGTCCCTAGGTCCTGGTTTTCTTCGTTGAATTCTTTTATCTGCTGTTCTAGTTCCCTAAGGTCTTCATTGGTTAGTTCTTTGCTATGTGCGTAACAGTACAAGCAGGCTTGCTACTGAGAATGAATGGGGGCGGCGAGGGGCGGTTCACCACCCGCCCACCACACAGTCACCTCCACTTGCATACAGTATGCTGCCTGCAGCGCCCGCCCACCAAGAACGAACAGGGTGTGGCCAAAGGCAGGTAGTGAATCGCCCACCACCGCCCCCATTCAACAGACAGCTACCTGAGGCACACTACAGTGCTGCCCCGTGCCGCCCCATTCACCCTCAATGGCCTCCGTTTAGCCACAACCGGGTCACCCCTTGCAGCATCACCAGCCGTCCACTGAGAACGAATAGGGCAGCCGTTTGAGGGACACTGCAAAGCTGTGTAGAGGGTGGGCAGTGCTGTCTAACAGGGAGTCATGCCCCTTGTGATCCCTGCCTGGAGTTTGCTTGTTTTCCTGGTGGGTTTCCACAGTGGGCTCCGGTTTCCTTCCAAAGATATGAAGGTTTGGGGATCTGGTGAAGCTACAATGACGCCAGTGTATGTGTGAGCTTGTGTTCACCTTGCAATGAGCTGATGCCCCGTCCAGGGATTTTGTTCCTGTCTTGCGCCTATGCTGCTGGAATGGGCGCATCCCCTAATTGATGGATGTAATCATTAAACATCCTTTTCAGACTTATTGTAGCAAGGGGTCCTCGGAATTTTCGGGCACATGCGTCGCACTGCGTGGCGCCTTACTTTTCAGTTAATGATCTTGACTAGGGCTTAGGGTAGGGCTTATATTACAGAGCAGCCTGAAAATCATGCTAGGGCTTACTTTCGGAGTAGGTCTTATTTTCGGGGAAACACAGTAAATGTGGCCCGGTGACTATGGACCCCGGGTCACTGCTTGCCGCGCACCCAGCTGCCCACTGAGAATGAATGGGGTGCAGCCCCCACCACCCTATTCATCAGCTGGAGCTGCCAGAGGGACACTATACTGCGCAGGCAGCGAAACTGCCCCCCTCCAGCCTCCGTCCAGCCACCGCTGGCAGCGTCCCCATGCTGAAGATGATGGATCGGCAGTTACTGAGGAGCCTGTGTCACATCTCCCAGACAGATGAAGGAGCAGCTGCTGCCCCTTTCGTAAGTATGAGTTGTTCGTATGTCGGATGTCTGTAACTTGGGGACTAACTGTATTTTAGAGTCTCATTGAATCAAAGTACTGTCCAACTTCTATCTATGGACACTGTTTCTATGGTGCTCTGATACATAAAATACAGCATAATTCATTGTTATCAACTGCTATTTATTCTGATTGAGCAAGCACAACAAATGTTGCTCTGGATGTGTCCATATTGGTTTTTCTTTAATTGTTTTACTGGAACACAGACAACTCGAGTGTGAAGTCATTCCCAGCCTTGACATCTGACGTTCAAGGTAAATGGAGTGAATCATAAGTTATGTGTGAAAACATCTGTCTCAAATATTGAAATCTTTAATTTTCCTTGTTCATCACTTTTATGAAATTCTTCGTCAAACCAAGTTTTAATTGTAGAGGTGGCAAAAAATATCTTTGTTAGGTCAACAAGTGGTTTAAATGTCACATGTTCACGGAGTGGCCAGTTCTTTTTAATGTAAGGAGACGCTTTAACACAGCTGTCCTATTTGTAAAGGTAACAGTAACACTGGGTATATTCAGGCTGAATTTAGATGAGCTCAGATGTTCCAGTTGTACTTGTTGTACTGTATATGTATACTCATAATATGAGGGGTGTGACCACCATGAGGTGCAACCCAACATAAACAGGCAGAGACACGAGTTCCAGCACAGCACATGGTTATTTCGGCAGGGAGGGAGGCTGTTTTCCCTCGCTCCCAACCGCAGTGCAGTACAATGCACCAAGCACACACTAAATACTCAGTTCCTTCTTTTCTTTTCTTCTTCTCCCTCTTTCCGCCTTCACTCCTCCCTAGCTGCCCCGATGGAACCCAACAGGGCTGTATCAAACTCCAACTCCCAGCATGCCCTGCAGGAATCCATGGTGCCAAAGCCACCAAGGGGGGGCTGCCATCTAGCGTCCCATGGAAGGTAATGCATTGTGTATGCAGTACTCTCTCCCCCGGTCCTTCCATCCAGCTGGCATCCTGGCCGAGTAATGGCCCTGGCCATCCATCACAGGAGAAATCACAAAGTTAGGCGATTGCAATAAAACAGTGCTTGATAGGTTAATTCAAAATTGACTTTTGCTATCTCGACCAGGGTCATCTTAGCAGCATTATAGGGGGAAAGCAGTGCACTGGAGGCCCTACCTACACAACCACTCGCAAGTCACAACATACATAGATTAGCGTGGGGACCCCAGGCAAACACCCAGCATGCCTATGCATCAAGACGACCCTGATCTCAACCACAGCCGGTCCAAAACCCAGCTTAGAAAGGAGAATGGTGTTGTCATGGGGCTAGCTACCCCACTCCATTGAATCAATAGCTACAGAAACAACAATAGAAACCAAACATGCCTTGGTCTTTAGAAAGTTAGGGCCTAGACAATATATGATACTTTTTAGCAAAAGTCAGAAGTTTTTGGATGACACAAGCCATGAAACATGAAAAGTAAGAACCACATATCAAGCAGGAAAAACAACACCAAGAGCATCAGAGATATGAAGAGCTACAGATTTGTCCTAAATAGAATCAATGAGACCAGATGGATACTGGATGGACAAAGACAGTTGGCCACAGGGGAGTTTCTGCTGTATACTGGACATGAGGAGTACAACACCCCTCATACTCATGGAGTCACACTGGTGTTATCTAGAGGGCAGTTATGGAATGGGAAGCTCATAGCCCCAGAATTATCATGGCATTCTTCCGTATCAAGAAAAAGAAAATAACTATGAACAATTTGCAGTGCTATGCACCAACAAATGACAGTGATAAAGAGGAAAAGGAGCAGGACTACAACATGCAGCAGGCCATCCTGGAGATGCACACAGACAGAAACTTTAACATCCTAATGATGGACTTCAATGCAAAGGTGGGAAGTGACAACATCAGGTATAAAGAAGTGATGGGGGTTTCATGGATTTGAAGATATGAATGAGAATGAGGAGTGCTTTGCAGGCATGTGTGATTTGAATAAACTGGTCATTGGGGGTAATGTCCATCCATCCATTATCCAACCAGCTATATCCTAACTACAATGTCGCAGGGGTCTGCTGGAGCCAATCCCAGCCAATACAGGGCACAAGGCAGGAAACAAACCCCGGGCAGGGCGCCAGCACACCGCAGTGGGGGTAATGTATTTGTACAAAAGAAGATAAATAAGGCAACCTGAGTGTTAGCAGACCATGTAACCAAGAACCAGACAGATCACGTCAGCAAAGGTAAGAGGTTCCGAAGATCCCTATAGGACATCAGAAAAAAGAGACGGGCAAATGTAGTGTCAGGCCATCATCTGATGACAGCCAGATTGAAGCTGAAGCTGAAGAAGGACTGAAGGGAAGAATTAGGCATCAAGACACAAGTATAACACAGGACGTCTGAAAGATGCAAGGAAGAAGGAAGACTACTGTCTGTCAATGAGTAAAAAATTCCATACTCTCAAAGGTGTTCAGGAAGCAAAATCTTTGTAGCCCAGGGCAAGTGATCATCTGTACCATATGCAATTATACTGTAAAGTGTGGCTTTGGCATGTCTGTAATGGATTAACAAGCTTCTAATGCAGTGTTTCCCAATCTTTTTTTCTGCCTACTTTTTGTAACCAAAAATATCCTAAGGCACAACGCTATTCTACTGACCACAAATATCTCATTCACGTCCTCAACAGTCTGAAGGGGCAGGACTACCTGAGCAGCCGGTAACAAATCAGCTCAGAGAACAGCATTTTTCAGACACACCACTTAGTGAGCACTTTGTTAGCATCTCCCTTTTCCCACTCCTCTCTAACTCAGAGGCAACTCTTATGCCCACTATACACTGGCCCTGTGAGACTCGCTAGCAACCCCACACCTAGCAGTCAGGAAACACGTCCAAAGTGCTCTAAGTGCTGTGTCTGCAATATAGTGATTGTGGAGTTGCAGTTACACCAGCTTGTCCCTCTCAAGTTTAGAACCTAGTGCACTACACTGTTTCCATGGCATAAGTGGGTAGCTCTCACAGCGCACCTCTGTGCTGCAGCACACTGGTTGCAAAATACAGTTCTAATGAATGACAGAAATTTCCACATGTATTTTGTACGGGTGAGAGCTTTTTTGGATACTATACTTTATTTGTGGCCTTGCGATGGACTGGGCCTTGTCTTGTCTTAGTTCCTGCATTGCATCTGGCACCCCGTGACCCTAAACTGGATTAAGCTGGTTTGAGAATTTTATGTTACTTTACATGTTTTTCTTTTACTTATTGATTAATATTTTTCTTATTTAATGCACATATGATAAAAATGTTTATCATTACTTTACCCTTGGGTCAATGCCTGATTTAACATTTTCCTGAACTTATGCAATTAATTTTTCTAAATACTAAGCCATTTTTATCCATGAATCATTCTGGTTTTGTTTCACAAGTTAAACAAAATATTTTAAATCTAATTCACTATGCTATATTTTAAAGTATCACTCTTGCAGAGTAAAACAAGCACTTAGTAAACATTTTAAGAGAAATGAATAGCCATCGTGCAACAAAAGAAAAAAAATAATTGAGACTTCATTCTAGCCAATCAATCATCATTCTGGGCTTCTGCTTAGCTGAGATGTCGCCCACTGAATTCACTCATGGCTTTGACGGGGTGAATCTTCTTTTTGGCAGACCCTTTCCTCACAGTGGCATAAGCTTCTTCCGGCTTCTCCTTCTTTACCAGTGGTTTCTTTTCTGGTGCTCTCATTCTCCACATGACAACAGGAGACTTGGGCCCACTGGGGCTGTGAATCCGGATTATTTTTGTGGAAGCAATGTAAGACATTTTCACGGTCTGGACTACAGCATTCATTAGGTTTTTTGCAGCTTGGATGAGTGATGTGACACTGTCAAGCTGAAAAAAGAAAGATAAAATGTCTAGTATTAGAAAAACCCATAAGCAAGTGCTCTTACAAAAAAAAAATGTGTTTCTGAAGGGTGCTTAGGAAAAGCTTTTTGTTTCCTCTATCTGTTTTCTGAATGTGATTCATTTTAGGAGTTGGGGTATAGATTACAGAAATTTGAAATGGTCATTTTTCTTTGTTGTCCAAACAGACCACCCTTGGACCCGCGGTGCATTTCTTTGATTGATCAGGATGTGTCATTCTGTTGTTTTACCTCGGGGATATCTAACATAAAGTCAAGATAGACCAATTTCAGCCGAGAGAAGAAGAAATTCCATTATCATTTGTTCGTTCTTTGGTCATTGGCGTTTTTATTTCAACACACCAGATTAATTGCTTTTGTTGTTTGCCTCACATGATACCAGAGAGTCTAACAGTGGTCTTCTCGGTTTTCTAAAGACTCATAATACTCATTTAGATTACAGTGCACACTCCATGGAACGCTCTCCATGAGTCGGTTTCAGATCAAGCTCAAGCTTAAAACTCTTTCTACTCAGTGTGAAAATTTTTTTTCACTTTGAAGTGTTGAGATGATTTAAGATCTTGAATTACAGAGTACTGTTCATTGATCTTATACTTGTTCCAGATTTGACTAGTAATTCTTATTGATTATAGCCCTGTCTACCAGTGATATGTTTTGTGTTATTTAGACACAAAAGTAAAAATAACATCGTACTCTATTCACTAGACATGAAACTGCAACAGCGGCAACTTTAAATATCCTTCCTGTCAGTATCTTAACCCGCTTATTCAATTTGACGTTGCAGCCCACTTAAAACAGAACTTAAAAATTACACTTTTCTTGCTTGCATTTTACTAGGATTTCCCAATCTTATATTCACTGCAAGTGCCATGGTGGACAGATGGGCATCCTGGCTGGGTGAAACAACAACTTCTTGCCCAGCCGGATAAATGTAAGGGATGGACCAGCAGAAGCAAGGAGCAGTTCCAACCCCCATACGACAGGTAACAGTGGTCCTCCAGACTGTGTTCCAGTCTGATCACCCGTAGGGGTGCATGGATACTGGAGTCTGGAAGTGCAGCCTTGTTGGGGTCCCTGGGGGCAATTAGAGGTTGCTGTTGGTGGAGGATCTCCCTGGTTTCCACATGACCTTGATATCACCGACACTCACAAGTAGGGTGGAAGGAGAGAAAAGAGACCCAACTTGTTTTGGGATTGTGTAATTACTGACAGTAAGATACAGTGTGTAATAAAAATTACTTTATTTAAACCCAGGACTGTGTTGAGCATTACTGTGTCTGAGGTTTGGGGCTCAGTGACGCCCCTTACTGGCTACATCACTAATTTAAACCTTTTAGATTAACTGATCCTGACTCTACTGCCTTGTTTGCTTATATTGTCAAACTATTCCCCTGTTCATTTTTATGAAGATGATTTTCTCATAATCTATCATGTATCAAATAATCTTTCAGTTTGTTTTCTTATACATTATCATGCGCCAAATTTTCTTGAATTTAATCCGGCTACTTAACTTGCTTGGCAATATGCTTTGAGATGGGCTGCACAGAAAAGGGAATTATCTACATAAATAAAATCATAATACCTTCTGTCTGTCTTCTGAATTTTTTTAGCTTCGTTTGATGTTATTTATCCATTTTGCACACCAAGAACCTCATTTCTACACTCAAATCATATTTTGTCTGTTTACCAGTCATGCAAAAAAATAGCTGAACGGATTTTCACAAAAACATGCATGCAGGTTGCCGTTTCTCCAATTTAAAATATACAGAAGGGAAAAAATTTGTTGGTACCCTTACAGCTCATTGAAAAAGTGTCATATGCCTCCTGAAAAGTGATTAAATGAAAAGCAATGGCCTGACGTAGACCTACATGCCTTTGCCATGTCATCGAGTAAAACAGCAAGTGTAGAAAGAGATCAAGTGTGGCTTGTTCTACAAAGATATTCTAAAATGGCCTGCACACATTTGTTGGTACCCCTAGAAAAGATCATAAATAACTGGATTATCTGTTTTCTTTAATTAGTATCACACATGTGTCTCCCATTGTTTAATCAGTCATTCAGCCTTTTTAAATGAAGACAAGTAGTCCCTCTGCTGTTTGGTATCATTGTGTGTCCCACACTGAAAATGGACCGGGGAAGCAAATGAGAGAGTTGCCTGAGAAGATCAGAAAGAAAATTATAGACATGCATGTTAAAGGCAAAGGCTAGAAGACCATCTAAAAGCAGCTTGCTGTATCTGTAACAGCAATTGCAAATATTATTAAGAAGCTTAATACACAGCTGCAGAAGTGCAATGAATTGAAACACGACCTACAGTAGATGAGTACACTGACAAATAAGATTTTACAGCAGCACCACAAAATATGGGTTTAGACTGAAGTTGACACCTCTAAAGGAACCTGTGACAAACCTTCAGCAGATTAATACAAAATACAAAGGTAAAAAAAAAATCATAGCAAGCAACCAGAGGAAATTAAAGCTGGAATGAACTGTGTGTCTGCAGCTGCAGTAACCTTCTGAGACGATCTGTTATAGAAAGATTTGCACCAACCCTCTGGAATATTTATAAACCTGAAAAATCGATCATAAAATCAGACCCCGACTTATACGTCCATTCAAAAATGCGACACTTAATTTTTTTTTTTTTACATCATTCTGCCTCCTCCAATCTTGCACCAGTTTCTCAGACACATCGAAGTTTGTTGCAGCAGCGCAGTTGCCATTTTCTTTTGCCACTTTAACGACTTTTAATTTAAAACCAGCTTCATATTTTCTTCTGATCGAACGCTCCATCATAGATAAGGGATTCTCTTATGGTAAAGGTGTATGAGGGTGTGAGATACAAAAAACACAAAACAGTACAATAGTTCGGGTATTACCGGGTGGTCACGTGGGCACAATACATAGAAAAAAAGGCAGTGTGCTCTATGTTTACTCTCTCAGGTGAGTGTTAGCATATCATAATCTCTCGCACCAATAGCATGAGTTTTCCACATTTGACTTATACAACTGACATTATAAAATACCGGAAATTATATGGTAAAATCCAGTCCCACCTTATCCGTGGGAGAACTTAAACACGAGTATATACAGTACTCCAAATAGAAAGGAAAGAGTGAACATTTTGGAGAGACATAGGAACATAAGAAATCTGAGAAATGAGGAGAGACCCATCTAGTCCAGGGGTCCCAACTCCAGTCCTGGTGGACTATAGTAGCTGCAGGTTTTCATTCTAACCCTTTTCTTGATTAGTGACCTGTTTTTGCTGCTAATTAACTTCTTTTGAATTCATTTTAATTGACTTGCTCTTGATGGCTCAGACCCCTTAATTGTTTCATTTTCCTTAATTAGCAGTCAAACAATAATGAGATGCAAAATGAACCAAAACATGATCAGCAAACTGTATCCATCATATAATATCTAAGAATAATGAAAGATGAAGGTCTCAGGAATGCTGATCTGCTCAGGTCCACAAACATTTTAACAGCACTCTTAGAAAAGAGAAAATGAACAATTTTGGAAATGTCTGCTATTGCACAAAGAGAGCAGCAACAAGCCATGAAATTAAAGAACAGGTTTAAATAACAAAAAGACTTGCTCCTAATTAGGCAACTGGTTGGAGTCAAATTGGTTGGAGTTTAAGGCCCTGAGTTAGTTGGTCTTCTGTTGGCTCACTCACTTTACATTTCATTTCTGTTTGTGTGCCATTTAAGGAAAGAAATGAAGCAATTCATAGGAACGATGAAGATATTCAGGGGAACAAATCTTAAAAAACAAGTCAATTAAAATTAATTCAAAATTAGGAGCAAAAACAGGTCACTAATTAAGAAAAGGGTTAGAATGAAAACCTGCAGCCACTGGGGCCCTCCAGGGCCGAAGTTGGGGACCTCTGACCTAGTCTAACTAGTTTGCTTACTTCGCTAATAGCTAAGATGTCCCTGTTACGACCTACTCTAGATTTATTACTTTGAAAACTAAGGTTGATTTCTTTAATTTGGTGCAGATGACTTAATTGAGTCCTGCCCTAATTACCCACCTAGTGAGTTGTCCACTGTTATTAATTCACCTGGGTTTGTGGGTGGGATGTAAGTTATAAAAAGAAGCTTGTGTGTGTTTTTAAGAAGAAAGTGTGTGATAGATAAATTTGGATTTAACAGAGAAAGGTATGGGGAGTTTAGGTTAAATGGTCTGGCTTTTGTTTCTTTATTTTGTTGCTGCTTGTTAAAAGAAATGTAATTGTTGTAAGCTAGCCATTCAGGTGATAAATGTGGAAAGTGTGTCTCTAGCTGTGTAAACTTTGTTTAGTTAGATCGATACTCCTGCCTTGCTTCTGCTGTGTAACTGTCTCCATATTTTGTGACATTGTCTTTTTAACCCTTAAACCTCCACATACTTTGGGGGGTGGTTATTGCACCCCCGGACGCCAAATAATTTTTTGCTGTACCTTTTTAAGGAAATGTCACAATTTACAAAGAAAATGTGAAATTTTAATGGAACACTTTTTTTCATGCAAAGAGCATCACAATTACTGCAACACTGATCATTTTACACACTGCCATTGAACTATATAAAAAGCTACTGCAACAATCTGTCATTCTATGTACAGTACAAGGTGCAACTGACGCCATTGATAAAATTCAGTAAATCACAGAGTCAACTGCTCTTGAACTGGCTGCACACAAGCACACAGAGGCCAATACTGATGCTTGCAGGCCAGTCTAGTGCAGTGGCTGAATCCCAGGGGCAGTGATGCTGATTCGCTAGGGGATGGCAGTGGTCATGAGCTGGCTGGTCAACGAATGTACGGCATGGACTGGTTAGCTCTGGCGTGCTGGCAAATTGCACTGAGAAGCGACTATAGCCGGCTGTGGTATTCAATAAATGTACATTGCCGAAGATATTCAGCTCTGGTGTGCTGGCAAATTGCATTGGGGACCGACTATAGCTGGCTGTGGCGGTTTAAGGGTTAAAGCTGTGGGTTTTTTTTTTTTTTTTGTCTCCTTCTCTCTCTCACTTGTGTGCAGCGTACTTACATACCCCTAGGCCATAACTGTCCCCATATCTCTTCTAGCATTATCACTAGATGTTTGAGTGCAATTGTTAGAGGAGGTTAGGAGAAGAAAATCCCAGTATTAGTAACAAAATTGATTGGTGCTGGAGCTTGCATTTGTTGTTTTAAAGGTATTGTCACAAGTGCTTTGTAAGGTGTTATGAATTAGGCGGTTTGAAGATGTAATGCTCATGCTACAGTGTAACAAAAGTTAATCTCACTGAATTAGCAACTGAGATGCATCCCATAGTTTGATATGGAGAAACCTCTGTGCCAGGTTCAAATCAACTGGGCAGTATGGCCAGGCACTATACCATGACAGCTCCTGAATCACCTCTCTCCAACTTTTCATTTGCTCTTTACCCGGACACTGAACTGTAGTATTATACCTGTGCTCTGACAACAATTCTGCAGATTCCAAGCCAAAGAGTCCAAATGACTAAAGGCCATTAGTTGTCACCTCCATTACAGTGAGATATTTGAACATTTGATGAAGGTCAACCTGATGATGCAGACTGGGGCCCTTTGAATATGACCACCAAATAGCTTACTGTGCAAATATCATGATCTTCAGTCATCTCTGATTTGGGAAATTTTTATTGTCAGTTTTTAAGTTGCTTGTCACCTTTTTCATTACTGTATGTCATCCAGTGTTGCTGTGGCTCTGGTTGCTACCGTAAATGTATTACCCATTATATTATGTGTCTTATAAATAGACATATATGAGTAAAAGTAATCAGAAGGCCTGACGGCAATGTCAAGAGAGAAGCACTGCATTATAGCGTAGACTTCATTTTTAGAATTCTTAACAGGTGCTACCTTCTGCCCATCTCCAAGGCCAGTCTGTTCTTATTTCCCAGACTTGTATAACAGACAAAGCTGCTATTACTTTTACTTAAATTGACAATAAAATAGATTTCTTATCATGTAAACAGCCTCACACCCTTGTCTCTATCTTTTGCTATTATTTAGTGCTTTGTGAGAACTGCTTTCATCAGAGTACACGTTTGGGTTTTGGTCCTCTTGCCAATTTACGGTGTCTCAATCTGCTGAATCCACATTACAGCATTGTTGCATCAAGTTGTTGATCTACAAGACACCATGCGGCTTAAGAACAACGTCTTGAAGAAAGAAGCATCTTCTTAGAAGTTTATCTTAAATATAAACATTTGATATCTCTTATGCTATTTGTAACTTCAGCACCTTTCCTTTGTGTTGTTGTGTGTCTGAAACTTTATTAATCGGTACTCCAGCTCGCGTGTGCATTTCTGTAATGTCTACTTCTCAGACTGTGACATTTTGATGCGTCTTGCTTGCTTTTATATTTCTTCTTTAAAGGTGACTCTCGGCATGGCTTCTTCATCTCCTATATCTCACACATTGACGCTTCCTCTTTTACTTAGTTCATTAGTCTTTTACTTAGACCATTCTCACCAATGCCAAATTGATCAATCAGATTGATTTTTAATTATCAAAAATGTGTAATGAAATCTTTCATTCATACAAGAGTTGTTCAAAAAAATGTCAAACTTTTACATTTCCGTTGGAAACGGTGAAGACGGAAGGAGTAGTAATTAGTTGTATCTGAGAGTGTCATGTGACTAGTTCAGTCTAGCAAGCCAGCTGCCCTGGTAGTTTAGTATAAGAGTTGCCACCCTATGGTAAAGAAGGCTGCGGAACTTACAAATTGCACCACAGAGGAACTGCGTTCTGTTGTACGCTTTTTGTGGGCAGAAGGTGTGCCAGGAGCACAAATTCATCTCTGCATGTGTGCTCAGTATGGGGATAAAGTTCTCTCTCATGGATTGAAATGTTTGAAAATGGCCATACTAGTGTGACAGATGCAGAGTTCACGGGACATCCAGCTACAGCCATGACCACGAGGAATGAAGAAAGATGATGTGAAAGCAGCGATGCATCTGTGGTTATGCGCTCAACCAAAAACATTTTTTGCTGATGGCATTAAAAAGATATGACGCTGGGAAAATGTCATCGCAAAGGAAGGTGACTGTGCAGAAAAGTGATGTCATTTGTTTTTAAAATTCTTAATAAATCCATCCATCCATCCATTTTCCAACCCACTGAATCCGAACATAGGGTCACGGGGGTCTGCTGGAGCCAATCCCAGCCAACACAGGGCAAAAGGCAGGAATCCAATCCTGGGCAGGGTGCCAACCCACCGCAGGACACACACAAACACACGCACACACTAGGGCCAATGTAGAATCGCCAATCCACCTAACCTGCATGTCTTTGGACTGTGGGAGGAAACCGGAGTGCCCGGAGGAAACCCACGCCGACACGGGGAGAACATGCAAACTCCACACAGGGAGCACCCGGGAAGTGAATTCGGGTCTCCTAACTGCGAGGCAGCAGCACTACCATTGCGCCACCATGCCGCCCATTCTTAATAAATAGAGTTTTTAAAAAAAAGTGCAAAAACTACAAGGGTTTTAGAAATTTTTTGCAAAATTATTAAATTTAAAAAAAAAACCTGAAATATCACATTGACACACAGATTCAGACCCCTTACCGAGTACTTCATAGAAATACCGGCCTGGAGTCTTCTTGGGTGCAATGCAATAAGTGTCACACTCCTGGATTTGGCCATTTTCTTCAATTCTACTCTGCAGATCCTCTCAGGCTCTGTCAAGATGAATGAGGACTATTCGTGGACATTATTTTCATCTCTCCAGAGAAGTTCAATTAGGTTTAAGTTTGGGCTCAGGCTGGACCACTCAAGGACATCCCCAGAGTTGCCTAGAAGCCATTCTTGTTTTGTGTTTGCGTTGTGGTCATTGTCTTGTTGGAAGGTGAACCTTTGGCTCACTGCGAGGTCCAGAACACTCTAAAGGAGGTTTTCACTAAGGACACCACTGTACTTTGCTCCATTCAGCTGTCCCTCAAGCCTCACTAGTCTCCTGGGGCCTCATGTATAAACGGTGCGTACGCGTACTTTTCCACATTCAAATTGCGACGTATAAAACCTACACTTGGCGTAAAGCCACACACTTTTCCACGGTACCTCATACTCTGTCGTACGCAAATTCTCGGCTTGGTTTTGCAGATTGGCAGCACCCAAATCAAAGCAGTGCTATTGTTCCTGTGTGGTTACTCTTTATTTCTTAGATCCACATTCCTGCCGAGGCTTTATAAATACACTGAAACTAACCGCATATTGTTTATTAGTGTAATGCATCTGATTGTAATCAACTTGTAACAATATAATGGTCCAGGGAATAGCCATAGTATTCCAAATACCATAACTGCTTTACCGTTGTTGCTCTCACTGCACCTTTTTTTTCTTCTTTCAGCTGCTCCCGTTAAGGGTTGCCACAGCGGGTCATCTTTTTTCATATTCCTCTCACTGCACCACTCAGAGTATTTATATCACTGTTTCTGAGTGGGGAATCACAGCAGCAGCTGATCGGAAAGAGAATTATCGGTATACAGCATCAAGCATTTCAAAGCCTTTCCTGTACAGACCTCGCGGTTCAGAAACACTTTCATCCCCAGAACTATAAACGCACTCAATCAATTGCTCCTTGTAGAACTGTTTGTACTTAGAAGTAGAATTGCCTCACTGTAAACTTGCACTACAGTTATAATATTGCATAACCTGCGCCACTTTATAAAGCGCATATTTACATATGATGACGATATCATTTTTAAGATGAAATGCAGCAAAATATGTTGATGATATTATACAGATAAAACTTTAACTTCATTTAAATAATCTGTATTGTTAATAATTAAACACATGAGGACACGGTTCCACAGAGCTAACTAGTTCACGGATTGATCCTACCTTGTGCTGTATTCTTACTGGGGCTGACGCGACACTTGAAGGATAGATGGATAGAATAATTAAACATGTACTACAAAGATATTTCAATGTTCCTTAAAAGTTTTCAAGAATTGTCGTTGTAAGCTTACAGATGGCTTAACGTCTATTACAGAGCTGATTGTGTGGCGATTGGGTATTTGGAGAAAGAAAAGTAAGGACAGGAATTGGAGATTAGTACGTTTGAAAGAGACAGTACTGCTACAATAATTTCATCGAAGGTTGCTCACAATCACGCACCGTGTTCCCCTGTTTAATTTAACTTCTATCAACATGAAAAAGATATCACGTATACATCTCAGTATTTTAATTATTCAGAGAGCTGTAATATCACAAACGTAATGGATTCTGTGTCCTGTCCGAGAAAGAGAAAGCGGAAGCACGTAGTGATTCACACACATAGAGCAAAAGATCAAATACAAAACAAAGCATTTAATGTGCTACTTTAATTACAATGTGATTTGAGAAACTGGTTAAACGATTTTAACATAAAGTTTATGATGTTCTACTTTAATGACACAATAAACTACGTAATTAAAGTGGAAATTTCAAGATTGAAGTTGACATTTCATGCTTTTTTCCTACTATGTGCCTTTTTTTCTCTGTACCCTAATAAGCTTTCATGTGACACTCAGACGGTGGGCTACAACTCGTCTTTTCACGGCGACTTTGAAATGTGACAACTTGTTTTTTATTTTGGGCACTGTGCGAATTTGTGAACTTGAGCTTTCGAGTTTCTCCGACAAGCTGTGTATATCGATCAGCTTCCTTTTGTTGATTATACCACTGTTTAAATCAACAAATACTATGTTTTCCTTTCCCTCCACTTGGTATTCGCTGAAATTCTTATATTTTCCCCTGTGCTTTTCCAACTGTCTTTTCACAGAACACTGAGCTTAAGGTCTATTTATATTGATATGCATATTCAAAGAGGTGTAATTCTGGGAGGAATTGGGACGGGACAGAAGGCGCGTGCACGTGCGTTACTGTTCACGCTGACTGGGATTTATGGAGCGGAAGAACGTGGAAGTTGGACTACACACAGATTCCTGCATCTGGATTTTTCTGTGCGTAAGCAAATTTCGGCTTTTGTGCTCACGTCATGTTATAGTGCGAATTCTACGCACGGCGTTATGCATGAGGCCCCTGGTCCCTGCCACTGAAAAACAACCCCACTGCATAATGTTGCCACCATTATGCTTCTCCACTGGAATGGTATTGCACAGGTGATGAGCAATGTCTGGTTTCTAGATGTATTGCATAGAATTAAGGCTAAACAGTTCAATTTTGGTTTCATCAGACCAGAGAATGTTGCTTCTCATAGGCTGAAAGTTCTTTAGGTGCCTTTTTGCCAACTCTTGACACTCTGCCATAAATACCAAATTAGTGGAGTGTTTCAGAAGTCCTTGTGGAAGCTTCTCCCATCCTCACACAGGTCCTCTGGAGCACTGTCAGAGTGGTCATTGGGTTCTTGGTCACCTCTCTCACCAGTGGTGGAGTTTGGTATGGGCGACATGGGTAGCCAACCATTGTGGCATCTTGCTGGGAATGGCACAGGGTGTCTGAACCAAAAAAAATCAGAATGGTGATTACAGCCTGATGAAGTCAATCAATTTATGGAGGCATTTATAAAAGTTAAGTGCCACTTGCTCTGTTGACTTTGAGTTACATACACAGAGGGGTACCAATTATGCAACTGAAGGGAAACGCGAGGGGGGAACCCTCATCTCTGAAGTTTTGTAATACTGTTTGTGCACCACTTATGAAAGATAAGAGGCATGCATATTCAGTAAATTACAGAGAGGGGGCAACATTTCTGTAACTGTAGGGGTGTCTAACTTAATACTGACTATCCGCTAGGGACACTGAGGGGCAAACACCTAGGGCTCCAAATGGGCTTTTACCGTCAATAAGTCTCACCAAGGCTCATCTTCCACTGTTTCTTAATTTGGACAAGCAGCCTGCTCTAGCAAAAGTTGTGGTTGTTACCGACTTATTGCATTTATTAATTATTAATTACGAAGACGAGGGTTTTCTTGGAAACATTGTGCCTCGAAACAAAAATCCTGTCTCTAAGCTGATTCCTTCTACCTCAATTTATCAAAATTAATCAAAATTGTAAGACACTCTGCATATTAACAAAGAGGCAAATGGCAATCATTGGTGATAATGTGGACAATTCAATAAATGTGTGACAGGGGCCAGTGGGAACAAAACTTTTGGCAGATGATGCAACCCAATAAATGCCCCACTCACCTTCAGTAAGTCAAAGAGACCAGTCACCTTAAAAACCCAAACAAGTCACTCCAGGAATTCTTTTCTCCCCAGTGCCATATTTATTTTTAATAAAAAAAAACAAGTGTAGCAAAGTTCAGGGAGATTCTCTCAAAAGATGCCCGGAATATTTTGTTGTAACTCCTGTTAGGATGAAGCAATCTGTGCCAAAAAAATATACTCTATACCTTGACGTATGTGTGATCGATTGCATTACATTCTGTTTTCTGCCACACACATTTTGATGCAGTGCTCCATGTTTCTGAAAGTATTGGCAAGCGTCTTGGGGGGAGAGCAGCAATTTCACGTTTGATGTTTTCCTTCAGATCTTCCACAGTGCAAGGCTTGTTCTGATAGAATTTTCCTTTGAGCATACCCCAAAGATAGAAGTCTGGTGGTGTCAGTTTCGGCACCTGTAGTGGCCAAAGCTCCTTTGAAATTACCATGTTGGTGAAGCAAGACTCAATTTCTGCCATGCTCCTTGCCGATGTGTGACACGTTGCTTCAACTTGCTGGAAGTAACCTTCTGTTAACTCATGATCACCCAATTGATTCTGAAATCGCTTTAACGAATTTGTGACCAAAAAGGTTTGCACCATGAAGACACGGTTCTTAATACTGTACACCATCATTCTGATTAAAAGTCAAGAGACTAAGTGAAGGGGTACGGGGCAGGATGCACCCAGAAGTTGCAAACGAAGGTTAAATGTTGCGACGGCTGTCCAGCACCTACCTCATCACTCTGATGAGGGGCATCCCGGCTTGTTCGAAGATCCATATACTGAGGAGCACATTGCATGTTGTTTTGTTCAGATTGCTTCATCCTAGCAAGAGTTATTACAGAGTATGCAGGGCCTCTTTCAAGTGAATCTCCCTGTATTAAAGGTGTATAGATTTATAGATACTTCCTAAGTATGGGGAATGTCTTTGTAGAGGTATTTAGTGGAGGACTAAATTTAAACGACATCAATATGTCTGACATTTTTAAATTTATTTTAAAATGTAATCTTTGTTCTTTTTGTCCCAATCAAATACATATTTTAAACCTGATCCTTTTATTTTCACAATTTCTTTATTCCTAATTGGGGACCAAGAGCTCATACTTCAAGACTTATATGAGATGCCACTACTTAAAAAAATATCTTTGTACTGTCCTCAGTGTAATTAAAGACAGCACGCAAACTCTACACGTAAGGCAAACCAGCTGGGTGTGAAAACCAAGGCATGACCCTGTGTGGTGGCAAAGCAACCAACTGTGCCACCAAAGACCCAGGACGCAGAAACAGGATGACATTTCTACAACTTGTGCACCACTTTTTAACATATGCTCTTGAATTCTTGCATATATAAATGAAATATTGTGACAGACTGACCAGATGGCAAGTAGTTGCCAGGGCAGAAAAGACATGAAAGTGTTACAGAACAGTTGATGGGCCTAACAGGTGTTACATGTGAGGGATTCTCATAGGGCTGATAGGAGTGCTTCTCCTATTAGCAGTGGATCTAGAAAGTGACCAACAGGGAGTTGTTAGCTCTTCTGCTGCTGAGGATAACGCAGAAGTTGATACTTTATGAGAAGGGTGTGAGAAGCTATAGGAGACTGGCAGGAAACCAGCTGGCATTTCTGAAACAAGCAGGAACATGACATATGTAGCTTATTTAGATAGATAGAAAGAAAGATAGATAGACCTGTTGCCTCGCAGCTGTAAGAGACTGACTATAAATCCCAAATATCCAGCCTGGGTGAAGATTGTGTGTGATGTTGAGTGTAGAGTATGTATGGATTTGTTATCCCAACATCACGAAAACTGAATTTTGCACAGCAGATTGCCAACTTTAAACTGACATAGTGTGTCCATTGATGTGCTCTAAGAAGGACTAGCAACCTATCCAGCAATTATAGAGATAGATGGGTAAAAAGAGAATAACTTGGCTATGCCTGCAGTTAATCTGTTTAGTGTTCTAGACAGATAGCCATGGAGTTCATCTTAGGCTTTTTGCCATACTATTAGCCACATTATTGCCCAGTGGCACTCATATGCTGAATTTCACTTGGTACCAAAGGCAGTCATGAAAATGCTCTGATGCTGATTCCAGAAAAATGAAGAGAAAATCTCCAGATTATTAAAACATAATGACACAATCTTTTTATATCTGGCTGACTAACTGCTTAAACTGAAATCAGTCAGTGGCATACAAAAAAGAAGTAAACTATACCGATCTTCTCTCTGCTTTGTGGAGGCGGTTTAAGATACACATCTGCTGGAAATGCAACACACAATGCCTTTACGTTTATTGGTGATTGATAGTAATTACAGCAACAAGAAAACTAATGACACCAATTGGTATATTATTAAAAATAGTTCAATTCAATATGTTTTAATTAAGCACACATGAGACCAACACAATGTATAACTACAAATTAGTTAACTATTGATTTATATGCTCTAAAACATAACACATAATACTGAAACAGAAGGAAAAATAATTACAAAAAAAAAATAGCTATACATAGAAACACATACTGTATACACATATATAGTGTCTATAAAAACCATTCACCCTCTTGGAGGTGTTCACATCTTATTGTTGCAATAACACTGAATCGCAGTGAATTTATTTGATCTTTTTGGACACTGATCAACTGAAACATTCTTTAAGGTCCAAGTGAAAACAGATCTCTGCAAAGTGGTCTAAACTAATTACAAATGTAAAACACAAAATAATTAAGCACTTAGGTATTCACCCCTTTAAAAAAGTCACATAATTAGTTCTGCTGGCAGTGAGGTGTAGTGGTAAGACTTTGGAATTCAAACCCTAAGGTTATGGGTTCAAATCCAGCTACTGACCCTGTGTGACCAATAACCAGTCACTTGCCTGCCTGTGCTCCAACTGGAAAACCACAAGATCATCAAGATTATCATAAATGTTATAAGTCACCCTGAATAAAGGTGTCAGCCAGAAATGTAAATGTAGCTCAATGGAGATCACCTATTCGAGGTTTCGATTCAAGGCAGTTTAAATGTGCCTTTATGTGTAGGGGCCAACTTATGGTTAGTCATTATTATGTTCTAACCTACACAATGAACACAAAAGAACACTCCATGGAACTCCATGACAAGATGAAGGAAAAGCACAAGTCAGGGGACGAAGACAAGAAATTTCCAATTTACTAATCATCTAGTTTAATTAATAATAAAGAAATGGAAAGAGTATAGCACAGCTGTAAATCCACCTTGAGCAGGCTGTCCACAAAAACTGAGTGATTGCTTTGGACAAGTAAGGAAGGCCACCAAGAGACCTATGGGAAGTCTGAAGGAGTTACAAGCTTCATTGGAAAAGATTAGACAGACTGTGTAAATAACACTGTTGCCCAGGTGCTTCCCCAATTGCAGCTTTATGGAAGAGTGGAAAAAAAAAAAAATGTATATGGGAACATAGCTGACATTTGCTTGAAGGCACATGGAAGACTCTGATGTCAGCTGGAAGAAGGTGTTTAGGTCTTTTCACATCATACTGGCATTTTGGTTATCAGACTAAATGCCATGTTACACTGCATGTTATCAAAAACACACCATCTCCATCATGACACATAGTGGTGGAAGAATCAGGTCGTGGAGGTGTTTCTTTGCAGGGGGCCCTGGAAGGCTTGTGAGGGCAAAATAACTGAAGCAAAATATGGGGAAATTCAAGAAACCTGTGCCTTGGGGGATTTATTTTTCAGCAACGCAACAACCCCAAGCATAAAAACAAAGCTCCCATGGAATGGCTTCCCAACAAAAATGTCCTGGAGTGGCTGAGTCAGAGTCCAGGGGCCTCATGTATAAAAAGTGCATACTCTCAAAAATGTTGAGAACACCCATTTCTGCTCTAACATTGTGATGTATAAAAACTAAACTTGGCTTAAAGCCACGCTCATTCTCACGCCAGCTCAAACCATTGCGTACACAAGTTTTCGGCTTGGTTTTACAAACTGGTGGCACCCAGCATCAAAGCAGTGCTACTGTTCCTGTGTGGTTTCCATTCATTTTTTAGATTCACATCCCTGATGCGACATTAACAAATACACTGAAATTAACTGCATATTGTTCATTAGTTTAAGGCATCTGATTGTAATCAACCTGTAACCATATAGTGGAGCATGCAATGGCCAAACAATTCCAAGTACCATAGCTGTTATTAGCATTGTTACTCTCATTTCACCACTCAGTGTATTTTAACCTATTGTATCTGAGTGTGGAATCACTGCTCTACAACAGCTGATCGGAAAGCTGTATGGCAGATTGTGTCAAGAGCGGAGAGGGATTATTGGAATACAGCTTCTAGCACACGCTGCCTCAGCCATGCGCACAGTCTATTTGAACCTTTTCCATTCGGCAAACCCTTCAGAGCCTTTCCTGTACGGACCTCGTGGTTCAGAAACAGTTTCATCCCAAGAACTATAAATGCACTCCATCAGTGCATCAAGTGCTCCTTGTAGAACTGTTTGTACTTATAAGTACAATTACCTCACTGTACAGTTGTAATATTGCACAACCTGAGCCACTTATGCTTTCATATTATATATTTTTCATTTTTTATCATATTGTTATCATCATTATTATTATTATTATTTTTTTCATTTTATATGAAAGTAAGTTTATGGAGGATTTGCATATTGACTATCATTGTACCATACAATAACAATAAAGGAAATAAATTCAATTCAATAGAAGAGAGCACATATTTACAGATGATGACGACTGGCTTCTAAGTCGATTTAGATTTCCAGGCGCTGTCTTCTTGGAGCTCTTGTTATAATTTTTAAGATAAAATGCAGTAAAGTATGTATATTACATTATACAGATAATTTTTTAACTTCATTTAAATAATGTATACTGTTAATAATTAAACGTGGGCACGGCGGCACAGTGTCAGCAATGAACTGGTGCCCCGTTCAGGGATTGTCTCTGCCCCACGCTGTATGCTTGCTTGGACTAGCACGACCCTGGATGGACAGATGGATGTAACAATTAAACATGCACTATAAAGATATTTCAATGTTCCTTAAAAGTTTTGAAGAATCGGCATTCTAAGATTACAGATGGCTTGATATTTATTGCAGAGCTGATTGTGTGCCAATTGGTTACTTGGAGAAAAAAAAGGAAGGACAGAAATTGAGGGTTAGTACTTTTAAAAGAGACAGTACTGCTGCAATAAATTATTTCATCGAGGGTCGCGCATGGCGCAGCAAGCATCTTGCGGGAGGCAAGAACAATCTCTGGAAGCGGCACCAGCTCATTGCTACCACTGCACCACTGTGCCCCTATGTTTTATTCATGCTTTAATTCCTATCCTAATGAAAATGATATCAAGTTTACATCTTAGTATTTAAATTGTTCAGAGAGCTGTAATATCATGAATGTAATGTATTCTGTGTCCTGTCGGTGTAAGAGAAAGCCTGTTTAAGGAGCATGTAGTGATTAACATACATAGAGTACATAGAAGAACAAATAAACTATGAAGCATTTAATGTGTTTCATTAGTTACGATGGGGCAGTGGGCTACGACTCACCTTTTCACGGTGAGTTTGATATCTGACCACATTTTTTTTATTTCGGGAACTGTGTGACTCTGAACTTAATCTTTTGAGTTTCTCCACCACTCTATGTCACTAGCTCAACTTCCTTTTGTTGTTTATACCACTGCTTAAACCAACAAATAGTCTGTTTTTCCTTGCCTCTACTTGGTATTCACTGAAATTCTTCTATTTTCTCTTTGCTTTTGCCATTGCCTTTTCACACATCGCTGAACTTAAGGGGCTATTTATATTGATTTGCATATTCAAAGAGGCTTAATTCAGGGAGGAGTCAGGGTAGGGTGGCAGGTGCGTGTATGTGCATTACATCTCACGCTGACTGGGATTTATGTAGCAGAAGAATGTGGAAGCTGGCGTACACATAGATTTATGCATCTGGATTTTTTTTTGTGTATGCACATTTCTGTTTTTGTTTGTACACCATGTTTTAGTGTGAATTCTACACACAGCATTATACATGAGGCCCCAGGTTTCAATCCAATTTAGAATTTATGGCTGGGCTCTACAAAGACTGTTCATTTACAATCCCAATGCAACCCGATGGAATCTGTACAATTTTGTAAAGAGGAATGGACATAAATGTGCAGATGTGCAATGCTGATAGAGACAGAGAGATCTATGCACACAAACTCAAGGCTGTCATGGCTGCCAAAGATGAATTAATTAAATATTAACTTGAATCAGTAAATATGTGCTGCATGCTATCAATAATTTTGTGTCTTATATTTGTAATTAATTCAGATCACTTTGCAGAGATTTGTTTTCACTTTGATATTAAAGAGTCTTTTTTGTTGATCAATGTCTAAACAGGCAAATTAAATCCAATGTTATTCGATGTTGTGTAACAAATATATGTGAAAACTTACAAGCAGGGTGAGTACTTTTTACAGCCTCTCTCTATATATATATATATATGGGGCACACTAAGCCCCAAAACCCCAGGCACAGTCCTGAGCTCAAAACCAGGTTTTTACAACAAGTGTACCTTTCTCAGGGTTTCAACACCCGGCAGTACAGCACAGCAGACTCTTCAGTCCTTTCTTGATTTGTGCCCATTCTCTTCCACTCCACCCGGGTGACTGTTGTTTGTCTTCTTTCCTGACTCCAACTCCCTGGGCCAAATGCAGGGTGCTCTCTTGACTCAGGACCCGGGAGTACTAGTTTTGCTTAATCTATTGCCTCTGGGAAGCACTTCCTGGTCAGGCAGGTCCCCAGTGGTCCTTGTGCCATCAATATCTGACAACTCCCTCTGTTGGCTCCCACAGAACTTGACCATAACTCCATTGCTTCCTTGCGGGCGTCCATACTGGGGCTCACCACATGGTATGTTGCAACCCAGTGTACAAGCGGGACGCTCTGCCCAGAGCAGACAGTCAACCATTGTCCTATCCTTCCAAGTTCCCAAGCCCAACTAGTGTGTCTCTCTGTGGTTGCTGGAACACCAGCCCTGGTGTAGCTGCTGCCATAGTGCCTTTCAATGTCCATGTTTTAGCACAGAAGGGTAATATCACCACTTTCACACTGATCTTCCTTGCCCATGGCCTCCTAACCAGGCAAGGGAGCAGAATCCATTTCAGCAGGGATGCCAGTTGGATCCTCACAATGTATGTATATATACAGTTGTGTCTCGCTTAATGACCGCATATGGTTCAGTGCACCATTAGTCATTTTCAGAGTTAAATACACTGACGTACTTTAAAGGGGCAGGGGCGTGCCTCCATGTCTAATGTCATTTTCTCTGTGCTGACTTTGGATTGAAGGTGCCGTATCTGCATTACTGCATTAAGTGCGCAGCATGTGGTGAAATCCCATTGCATGCCAGCAGCACCCAGGGACATGCCTCTGTGTCTGATGTCATTTTCACTGTGCTGACTTTGGATTCAAGACGCCACCAAAATCTAGCCTTTGTGTCATTTTCACCCATGACACCTGACCTGACATAACCTACCCTAAGGCTAAACTAACCTCAGATAAGCTAACCTAACATTATTATAATACACTAGCCATGTGCGCCCAACTACGTTGCACGTGTTAAAGTTGTCTGTGAAGGGCTCTCTGTTTAAATGCGGCTGCCAGTCGTGAACTGGGCCCTTTGTCGCACAGCATTATGATTTTTTATAAGGGAAACAAAATTACAAAAGAAAACCCTTGGACATTGATTCGATAGGAATGGCCTGCTTGGAATCACTGTCCGAATAGTATGGTGGTGTAGGAGCATTTCTGCTTCTGTCCGTTCACAGTCCGTCTCGTTTTCACGACTCTATCGTTTCCTCTCACGATGTCTTCTCAACCTTTCTCCAATCTCTCAGGTTGCTTTGTGGCAATCCAAAGAGTAAGGCAACATACACGGAGCAATGGTTATAAAAGGGGGACACATAGGTATCCAGGCTCTTTAAAGCATAAATAGGGGTCACTTCACTGACATGTGAGCAAGGCACGGTACGACTGTGAGACGCGCAGCACTCGCCAGCTACAACGTAACAATAATAATTTCCGGAACGTGCTGTTACGTTGTCATTCATTTTACCCACTGTCTTTCTTTCAATCATATGTTACGTAGGTACGTACCTTTTATCTTCGGCAATCTCATTCTCTAACCAGGCCTCAGGAGCTAACCAGCGTAACACTGTCCACCACCCCTTTTGTTATTCCAGCACATTGTTGACATCCTTGAGTAACAACAACGTACTAAACTGGAAGGTGGTCTACGCATGCGTGGAATTCGCGGACAAACAAAGATCAAGATCTAAATGAAGATCTCTTTAGTTAATTTAAAGCACAACAATTTGTTTAGTTTGAATGTCTGTGTTTTGAGTTGTGACTGGAGTACTACAGTCTTCAGTAGTATAAGCCTGGAGGAGATTCTTAATGCAATGCCTATGTTTTAGCTGTCTCTCTACTGCCATCTAGTGCTTCTTCTTCTAATTCATTCACGGACAAACAAAGATCAAGATCCAAATGAAGATTATATATAGAGATATATCACATACAGTAAATATATATATATATATATATATATATATATATATATGGATTTAAGTCCACATTCCACATGTTCCAGGTAAGCCGCATTCTCATCATCATAATGAACATGCTGTGAAAAGATGTTTCAAATAAAAATAAAGGCACATGTGCAAATCAAATAGCACACTCTTTTAATTAAAATATTTTACACATTTTGATTACAATATAGTTGTATTTCAAATTATACTAAAACAGTCTGAATTGAACAGTAGCTGCTGCCTCATAACCTCAAAGACAGGGGTTTAAATCTCTGTAAGATTATGCATGGGTCCTTCCATTGCAAAGAAAGCTATGTTCTGAATGGCAACTTTACACCTCCAATGTTAGCTTACACTATGTAATTAAAATAAAACAAATTCTGACAAATCTGAAAATCAATCCTTCAAGGGATTGATAGTTGGACAAGGCACTAAATAAGCCCTCTTAATAGTACAATGCTCTTCTTGAAATATTTTCTGTGATGATAATTAATAAGTGGCCAATTTTTAAAAGTAATATTGAACTAGAAGCTTACAGTTGTAATGTAAAGTAACTTATCATAATGGATATTTCGTTTGGTATTCACCCTGTTATTGGTCCCACCATTGCTAATTTCATATTTTCTGTGGCAAACATAATAAAGCAGTAACTAATGGTCTTACACCACTGCCCTATTGGCAATTGAGATCCTTTACTTTGAAATTTGATATGAAATTAATTACTCCATAGACTGTAATTTATGATAGTACCCCTGACAGTTATAAAGCACTGATGCGTGTTTCTTTTATCAATCGTCTGAATTTGTACTCATTACTGCTTTGTATTAATTAACTGTTGTTGGCATTCCACTACTGTCATTAGTTTGCACCACACATGCAAGTTAAGAGTCTCATTGTACTGTGGACATATGACAATAAAGATGAACTTGATGAACAACATGCAACAGATAGATAGTTAGATACGTATATGACAAGATCATTAAATAAATTGTATAAGAACATACCTGTACCTGCAGTGCTTATTCTGTTTGTTTCACATAATTTCCAATTGTGTTTTATAGTGCCTCTCACAAATATTGCCAGCAATAACTATGCCAAGCAAATAATCTTTATGTTACATCCCACTGTCCACAATCAATTTCACAAAGAGTTCTACAAAGCAATTAAACATTTAATAGTGTGACTTTGAAGTGGTGCCTCCAGGGGTCACAACAATCTGGGGAATTGATAAGCACAATCCCGCCTGCCCTTTTGAGCCTAACACCATCAGTGTACTGAAAAAATTTAACAAGGTGATTTCTCCACTAGCATCCATTTTCACTGTTAGCTTCTATAGTATTTTCTATCTCTGTCTCTTTTTCTCCGTATCTGTAAATCTCTTATTTTCAGCTTTGCATGTAACCCCAGGATAAGTTTTAAAAAACAGTATTCCGATGAGCCTGGAGTTTAAGAGCTAAGCCAGGCAAACATCAAGCATTCAGTGACAAATGGAAGAAAGGCCAGAAAAGAAAGTGGGAGAACAATAAGACAGAGGGGGCTATGCATTACTGTGATTTTTGGCAGGTGGGAACTTAAGAAAGCCATCCCACTAGAGAGTAAGGGGCAAGAAACCATACTGAGCACCGCTTCATTTCAGGTCACAAACACCCACATGACCTCAATCTTACTTACACAAAGGCCAAATTAAAATTACCAAGAAAACCAGAGGACGAAATCCCACGCAAAGACTTGAACAATGACTGGGAGGAGGCATTGATTCCAGGATGGTAGATCTGTGAGGAAGCAGAGGAAGCCACTGTGCCGCCCCTTTTGATCAATAATTAAATAAAAAATAAAAGATACCTAATTATATCACCTATTCTTACTATTCGTAGGAATGTTTTGCATATAGTGCCTCATACATTTCCATTTATCACAGCGTTGATCGATTGCATCTACCTACTTTCTCTTCCATTTTACACATATTAGATGGTACTCACTATTGTACCGTCATGCAGGCACATCTGTAGATCGCCCTCAGGGCTCCTCCAAGGTATGTGGTACCACCCCAGGCGCTATCACTAATCATGTCCTCTCCTATTTCCACCAAAGCCCTGAGTAAATGCCCACTATGGGCATCTAACTCCACCCTTCCCGGTTTCTTGGCTGTATATCATGGGGTCGGCGGAAGGAACTGAGCAAGACATGGACGGAGCTCCTCTGATATAACCTGAAGCTAACACAAAGCCTGACGGGGACTATTTTGCTTTGTTTGGTTTGCCACCTTTCATCAGATCAGGAGATTATTGTGCTTGTGTTTTTGTGGAGGAGTATTGTAAGAATTATTACGGTCATTGGATTTTTCTGGCTTTTGTATTGGGACTTTGCCTAGGAATGCCTTTTTGGCAACTCCTCTTTTGCCTAATTCTTGTAATTTTTAGCATTTTGCTTGTATTTTTCTATTGTTTCTAATAACCCCTTTTATTTATAAAGATTCTTTGATGCTTTCTGTGTACAAGACAAGGTTTTCGGTCACTCTCCACTTTTAGGGCTTTATATATATTGTTGGAATGGAACATTTTTCGTTATTTTGCCAGCTTACTTTGTAAGAGTATGTTAGACCATACACCTATGTTACCAGCTTTAAGGATAGCTGAATTTGGTGTGTGTCTCCTTGGGTACGTTGATTAATAATAAATAATAATAATAAGTTATGGCTGCCTTTACGGTCATTTTAGGATTCCTCATTCCCTTTTTGCTATGTTTAGAACACATCCAAATCACAATAGTGGTTCCTGGTTGTCAGAGGGGAAGAGTTGTGGGGGTCTTGGTGTCTGACATCAACTATGAGACCAGTTAAAGATCTGCTGTGGAAGCTTTTCTTTCTTTCTTAGTTCATTCTCTCCGAAGTTATGAGAATGTTTTGATTAATATTTTTCAGGTTTCACTTTTGATTGACAAAAGAGTTGTTTGACATTTTTTGAGTGTATTTTGACTGTGTCTCCTTTTCTAGTCCATCTGTCTCAAAATTCGGTCTCTCCAATTTGAGGAATTAAAACCAGTAGTCAGTAATGATGGCCACACATCAACATAAAGTTTTGTTTATATCTGTGACCACAGATGACCAGAAATAACATGGCTCTCTCCTTAATATCGCCACATTACTGATACCACATGCTGCACACTCTCAGCAATCCATGCATAGCAATCCCTGAAAATGAAAAAAAGACTCTCAAAACTCTCAATATACTAAATAGATACAAGATAAAAGCTAAAATCAGAATAATCATACAAAATATGTTCAAAATATTAGCAATATGTCATATAGCGTTAAATATTCAAGTAACCAGGACAGATTATTATTGTATAGCTGTACAGAAGTATAGATTATTATTGCACCAATTAGTAAGCAGTATAGTACACATTACCAACATAGCTTATTGTATATGTTCAGTCTCAGACAGAGGAGATATCAGAGTTCAAGAAGTTTATAGCTGTTGGGAAAAAGCTATTTTTTACTCTATTTCTATGTGTGTAAATTGATCTGAAGTGCCTGTCTGATGGGAGGAGCTCAAACAAGTTATGCTGAAGATGAGTGATGTCTTTGATGATGTTTTGAGCCCTTCTCACACAGCGAGACCAAAGAAGTCTTGATGTTCATGTGATGGCAGTTCAGTGTCAACAATGGCCTATGCTGTTTATATGGCATGCTTCAGGGCTTTTTGGCAGGTTTGGTGCAGCTGTTGTACCAGGCTATCATACAGTTAGTCAAGATGCTCTCTTTAGTTCACCAACAGCTTCTGGGGGAGGTTATCTCTCAGCATTCGCAGTTAGTAGAGGTGTTATTGTGCTTTGCCTACTACCACTGAAGTATTGTCAGCTCAGGAGAGGTCCTCTGTGATGGTGACTCCCAGAAACTTAAAGCTAGAGACTCTCTCCATAGCCTCTCCTTTGAAAGATACTGGATTGTAAGTGGTCTTTTTAGTGGTCCTAATGTCTACAGTGACTTATTTGGTCTTTTTAGTATTTAAGACCACATTGTTGGTGTCACGGTATGCTGTCAGTTTCTCAACCTCCTCCTTATTTGCAGCTTCATTGTTGTTTTATATGAACCCAATTACAGTTGTATCATCCGCAAATTTAACAATAATGTTTGACTTAATGGTGGATTGACAGTCATGGGTAAAAAGTGTGTAGAGTAGGAGTCTTAGCACACAACCCTGTGGCACACAGGTGCTTAGAGTGAGGGTGGAGAATGTGTGCTTGTCCAACCTGGGGGTGGTTGGTGAGAAAATCCAGTAACAATTTGCATATGGAAGGAGTTAATTCTAATGCATTGAGTTTGTTGATCAGCTGGCTAGATATTATGGTCTTAAACGCTGAGCTGTAGTCAATGAAGAGCATCCTAATGTAGTTAAGTTATTGACAGCATGTAGAGCCACACATATGGTTTCCTCAGTTGATCTGTTTGCCCGAGAGGCAAACTGGTGTTGGTCTAGATCAGCTGGGACAAAAGCTTTAATGTGAGTGATTACCAGTCGTTCAAAACACTTTTCGATGACAGGGGTGACAATGACTGGTCGATAGTCGTTAAGACACGTTATCATAGGTTTTATTTTTAAAAAAGGCATGATGGTCATGTATTTCAGGCACATGGGGCTATACAGAAGGAAAGAGAGGGGTTAAATATGTGTGTAAATACCTCCGCTAGTTGGTCAGTGCAGGCCTGGAGCACATGTCCTTGCACACCATCAGGACCTGATGCTTTCCTTATGTTGCTGTTAAAGAATGCCTCTTGTACCTTGTGTATGTGTAGAACAAAAGGCTCTGAGTCTCCTGTTAGTTTGAAGTTGACTGGAGACTGGTTATGGTTTTTGTCAAAGTGAGCAAAGAAATAGTTAAGTTGCTCTGCTAGGTTGGCATTGTTGCTGGCTGAGTGTGTTGTATGTCATTCCTCTTTTTATAATCCGTGATTAATGGGATGCCTTGCCACATGTGCTGTGGGTTGAAGTTATTGTCAAAGTCCTCCTCAATCTGCTGTTTACAGACTGGATGCCTCTCTTGAGATTAGCTCTGGTGCCACTATAGGCTGAGGTGTCTCCTGATTTAAAGCCGGCATCCCTCACCTTGAGCAGTTGTTTGACTTCATTATTCATCTATAGATTCTTGTTTGGGTACACTCTGATCCTTTTGTTAATAGTGATGTTGTCCACACAGTAATTAATGACAGCACAGATGAAGCACGTATATGTATCTAAGTCTGTATGATTGAAAAATATATTTCAATCTGTGTGTTCAAAGCAGTCCTGGAGTTGGTAGATGGCAGCCTCAGGCCCTACTTTAACAGCCCCGCTGGTTGGTTTAGCACTTTTAATAAGGGCTTTATGTGTAGGGGGACAAAAAACAAAGAAATATGGTGAGACTGTCTAAAGTGGGGGCAGGCTATAACCTTGCAGGCACCTTTTATGCTTGTATAAACATGATCTAAGATGTTTTCCCTTCTAGGTTAGCAATTCACATGTTGGTAAAATCTAGGAAATACATTCTTGAGATTCACTTGTTTGAAATTTCTGGCAATGATGCAAATTCTGTCAGGGTGTGTGCTCTGTTGTTTACTAATGACACCATTTAATTATTCGAGTGCTAACTTAACATTAGCCTGTGCCATGACAATAACAACTGTAGGTTCCCTCGGCAAGTAAAATGGTCAGCATCTTAGCATTAAATATTCCAAGTCTGGAGAGCAAAAATTGTTGATTATGAATGTATTAGTGCACCAAACATCTACATATATAAATATACACAAAAATATATATATATAAAATTTGACATCTGTCTGTCTGCTTTTCTCAAGAACTACTTTTCTATAATTTACTTGAACATTTCCGTTGATTTTGCGACTTCTATCATCAAACTAAGTATCATAGTTTGCTTATGGTACTGATTTATTTGCACAAATTGGGGCGGGGCCCTCCTCACTCACGCGCCAGCCTCCGTTTGTGTTGGTCTACCTCTCGCCACATGTTGGAGTGCACCTTGTCTGCACTTAGCTAGCAATACCTGTTTGTTCAGCAAACATCATCTAGAGTAACATTTGACATTTTTGAGAGAAAGATCAGAGCTACATTTGTTTTAGAGGGTAGTTGCTGATTGCCTGAGATATCACGGCCATGTGCTTTTCTGCCCATATTGGGTCGCTCTTCCGTCAGAGCTGAACATGATCAGATACAGTGCCAATGTTTGATTTTAGAGTGTACCCACCTTCCGCTTGGCCAGAATTACATTTTTTTTTATTAGATTTTTCAAGTTTGTCTTGTTTCACTACTTCAGGGCAGAGCCACAGGGGACAGCTAGTCATTAATATAAATACAGAGTCCTCCTCCTGTTTTCTTGTTGGCACATTAGAGTGTGTAACCTGCTAGCTCAACTGCAATCTCCAGTATGTTGGGATTCAGCAATGTCTCCAAAAAAATCAGAAGGTAGCAGTTCTGCAGGACACAGAAAGCTGGAAATTGTGAATGTGTGGGATGGACTCATCCTTCATTAGTGCATTTACATGTACATCAATAACCCAGTTATTCACAGGATCCTGATTTCTAAAATGCCATGTAAGACCTTATTCTGATTAGAGAAACTGAGTTACTGGCCTCTGAGAAACCTGATTCACTGAGGTAGAAATTCTCTGTGAATAACTCGCTTATGTGGCCATGTAAACCCTTAACCAGGCTACTGTTTATAGTCTGCACATGACCATTGCCTGCATGTATTTGCTTTGCACGCACTTTCAGCCGGGACGGGTAGAAGCGTCCACAAAAT
The DNA here is from genome assembly GCA_026402145.1 of Polypterus bichir lapradei. Classification (NCBI taxonomy): domain Eukaryota; kingdom Metazoa; phylum Chordata; class Cladistia; order Polypteriformes; family Polypteridae; genus Polypterus; species Polypterus bichir. The sequence continues at coordinate 10,087,710 of JANRMT010062811.1, read as the reverse complement.
AAGCTACCAGAGGCAAATGCTTTGGGTGACCATATTATTCCTTCTCCGGGCTGAAATAATTTGTCTAAAGGAAATCACAAAATGTATTTTGTTGAGCTTAACATACACTGTTAAACTCAGCAACACAATCTCAAAAGCAGTAGTTCAACACGTTGCAAAGGACAGCGTGCACTGGTGGGCATCCCAGTCAGAATGGGGCAAGGTTCCTTACCTGGATGAGAGGCCAGCTCTTTGGAAGGTCAAGAAGAAAGGCCAGAAGATGCCGGTTTGGGACTGGGTAAGCTGGCGTCCTGGCAAGGTTGAATCAAGGAACAATACCTGGCCAGGAGAACAGTGTGATAAAGGGATCAAGGGAAACAGCTGGCTAGGGCCACATGCTCCCCTGATACATTAGGTAGCAGCATCCCTGGATGGCACAACCAGTATGGAAACCCACAAGGCATGCTGGGAACTGAAGCCTTGTTGGGATCCCGGGGTGTCACTAGAGGGTGCTGTGAAGATTTCTGGTCCTTATTTTCGGGGACTTCAGTTCCACCTGCAAGTGCTTCCATTGAGCTATGCCCTAGCACTAGAAGTACTCCGGAATCTAAGCTAAAGGAAGCCGCCCAATCTCATCCAGGAAATTGGAGTTAGGAGAGGAGCTGGACAACACCCACCAGACAGCAGTGGAGGAATAAGAAAGACAGAGAGAGAGAGAGAGAGCTGAAGAGAAGAGAACACTTGTGGTTACACAAAGTGTAAAAATCTTTTTGTAAGATATTTAGGTTAATAAAGATGTTTTATTGTACCAGTATTTTTGTAGTTGTGGTTGGGTTTGGGGAGTTACAATGGCCCTGACTGGTCACAACATTAAAGTTTGATTACTTTTTAAAGTGATCAATAAGCTAATGCAATAAATACCTTATTGAAGTAAAAATACCAGCATCATTATTCCAGAAACATGGGGTGTAAGGCAAGACGCACATGTACCACAAGGCACAACGGAGCAGAAAAGAGTTTGCTGCATGCAATCCGCTAACAGAAACCTAAAAATGCACTGTCAATTTGATTAAACATATAAATAAAACCCAAGAAAATTATCACAGGCATCATACTTATTTTTGAATACTCGGTGGCAGATGATGATGTCTAACTATTATTTACACAGTTTAATAACTTTGGAGCAGTTTGTCAACAGAGAACTACAGAAGATTACTTGCTCATGTAAGTGCGGATTATTAAGAAACCAGATTTCTCTGGTTTCTTTGTGCATGCATGTAAACGCACAGAGTGACGTACTGTACGTGTGTGTGAGTGTGTGCGTGGGTGTGTGTTTGTGCATGTGTGTGTATGTGTGTAGTTTCCCTAATGACTAAATAAAAAATTGTGGATGGGATAATCAAAGACATGATGGTCTCATCTTGTTGATAACATTTCTTATGTTGTTCTTATTATGGCTAATACAGGTGAGTCAACATTATGTTAACACTAATGGATTATTTTTATCTCGACCACACCTTTCCAGGTCGATGGATAGGTCATGGTGGACCATTGCCATGGCCCCCACACTCTCCTGATTTCTGGTTATGGGGTGAAGGAGCGCGTGTATAGCAAGAAAGTTCATGATATCAATTACCTGAAGCACAGAATACGGACTGTGGTATCATCTATTTCCCGCAAAATGTGTGTCCAGACTTTAAGCAGTACTCTTGCTCGTTGGTTTTTGTGTGTTGAACATGAGGGCAAACAGGTTGAGACATTCGTTTAAGTCATCTTGGACATATGAAGTATGTTTTGTGAATAAATTGTTTCCGCCATTCAAATGTTAACATAATTTTGACTCACCCAGTATATTTAATGTTCATACCAATGAAACCAATTTTACCCTGACTTTCAATATTAATTATTACATGAATACTCCCTGTCTTGAAAAAACAAGAAAATACCCTGCCCTGTAATTAAAATATATAGAATCTGATATGCAGGAAAATAAATGTAATCAGAATGTATTAGTACAGGAGCATGTTCATTGACACACTGGAAGCAAGACACATACACCTGGAATATTGCAGAGAGTGTCAGATCCCTGGGAATAAGTTATTTTGTAATTGCGGCATGTTATATAGATATAATAGATGTTATATAGATGGCAATACCCCTCCCTTAGTGATACGGTGGTAAGAAATTACATAGGTGAAATAACTTAGTTTTGTTTAATGACGGGTTATGCTGCATAATACAGTAGATGAAGGAAGCCAATGGCAAGAACCCAGTTCAGGAGTGGGGCCTGATGTGTAGAGTCTGCCATTTTCGCCGTGCAGTAGAAGGATTTTCAGGATCGGATGACGTTATCTTCCATCTGTCTGTCGGCTTCAAAGGTGTGCCGGGCAATGTTCCAAGGCTTTATACTCTTTCTTCACATGCAGGCCCCCACTTAGGTGAATCATGCCATTCCAAACAAGGCAAAGAGGATACAGTTTCATGCTGACTTTGACACACAAAAATAGTATACAATGGTCCTCAGTCTGACTGCCCAGTTCCCAGTTGTCAATCTGTCTTGTCTTATAATGCTTGCCTAGTAGTTAACCCTTGTGCTAAATCTGGCTCTGTGTCAACTGTGCATGTGAGTAGAAAAAGATAGATTTATAAAATATACTTGCATTGAGCACAGTGACATATTAAACTTATACACTTATGACAACCTGGGAATACAGTACACTAGCTCCAAGGATCCCTCCTGTATGACACAGCACAAAGTTTTATTTTGAGAGATTTCCCAGCACATGTGTAAAGTATCTGTTTTTCAGAAGTCATCATCTATTGTATTTCTGCTTAATTTTTACATTATCCACTTTTCCCTAGACTTTGACAGCCAGTTTTTAAACTAAATGAGATTTCTTTCTATTTCTTTGCTTTATTGCTTTGTATATTTATATAATTTTTTTTTTATTATTGTTTGAGCGAAACTCATATCAGAGAATATTCAAGCTTGCCTTATTTTTTATTTTTACAAAGATACATTTATTAAAATTCCTTGACTATACATTAATATGAAATAAAAACAGTGCTTTTTAAAGTTGATACTGAGTTTACTTAGATATGAATTATTTTGTACATGTTATCTAATTTTGTTAACGTTTTATATTCTTGCATATCTTATGAAATTCTTTGTGACTGCTCCTTTTGTGAATGAAAATGTGTAAAATTACAAGTGAAAGATTGTTTAATGAAAACTGTGCTATTTCATAAGAGTTAATGGGTCAGCTGCAGTGTACCTGAGATAGGACTGTGCTAGCTGTGGAACAAGACTAGACTACATGGTACAGTACTAAGAGGAGAACAGCAGAACAAGATCAGTGCCAAGTTGAACTGATATGCAGTACCACTACTAGGGGGAACCCACAGTCCAAACACCAGACACAACTCAGCAAACCACATGTTCAAGATAAAATAGTTATTTATTTGGTAACAGCACCTTCTCACCATAACAAATGAGTCCAGCACCATACCAAAAACCAATAAAGAAATCTCAGTCTCCATTTGTGCCTCCTCTGTGAACATCTCCCAGCTTCATTCCGACTCTGACCCAAGAGCATTTCCAGATCATATGGAAACTCCTTGAAATAGGGAAGTCCTGTCTTCACATCTCCTCCCCTTTGGCACCCAAGGACTCCGACAGGGTCACTGTTCCATACTACAATTCCCAGGCAACCCTGCGGGTGTCTAGATTAAGCTTCAGCTGGTGGAGCACTGCCACCTCTCATGTATAGGGACAAAATGTTCAAAATATCCATTCATCCCTCATCCATCCATTATCTGGACAAGGACCATTCTGGCTGGGTTATGCCTCCATTCTTGTTTTCCATCCATTGCAGTCTTTCAGCTGGGGCAGAACCCTATTTGGGTTGCCTGTCCAGTCTGGCACTTGCAGCAGATAGTTTTGTTGTCGTTTCGTGTTTCTCCTCAGTTTGCTCTGTTGGCTGTCTCATTGCCTGTTAATGGCAGTGCAATTAACATCTCATTCTCATTCAATTAACAGCTTGCAGCTGCACAATCCTCTTGATTTAAAGGGACAGAGCACAGGAAAATATTATGTCCTCATGTAAACTTATTAAAAATAATTGCAATTGTTTGGCTACATCAGATCAAAATGAGTGTTGCTGTCATTATTGTAAATGTTATTCATGTCAAGCATCTGAAAAGGCCATGGAATCTGTGGAAGTAATGATGATGAAAGGTAAAAGTTAGCAGAATCAGATTTTGATCAGTCTCTCTGCAGCTCATGGGTGGATGATTATCTACCATCAGGGTGACCTGGGTGATCACCGTGGCATATGCAAGAAAAATGTAATGCAGGTGTTGTACCAAAATCACCTCTCCCAACTAAACCATCACCACCCTCCAGTGTGCATGCACGTCACCCAAGCCAAGAGGTACTATTTTATCTTTCTTAAGGAAAAGATATAAGTGTTATTGATTAATTCTGTCTATTAGGATAGTCTATTGCTATTGTAGATCAAAGTTATTTATATTTTGGATGTTAGTGCATTGAGCATTAGGCAATATTATTTGACTGTAGCTGCAATAGGATGTTAAGATGTTGAGATCACCCCAGCCGAAATGATCCCTGCCCTCCCCTTAACTCCAGACTGGAACGTCGAAATCACTTCATATGCTATCACTGACTGATCTACAGATTACAGACCTACAAACACTCCTTCCTAAAAGTAGCTGTGTTTCAGCTGCAGTTATGAAATTTGAAATGTCTTGTCCATACTCAATAGCACCAGCAATTTTTGTTTCAGGGATACTTTGCACTCTTCCATGCAATATACATACAAGGTTACTCATATATTATATCGTCACCTCTCAATAAAATATACGAGTGACAGTTAGCTTAAACTGCTGAAGGAGACCATCCCCCGACTCATTTTACTTTTATATGTTGTAAGGTTTCTAAACTCTTTTGGGACTCCTCCCAATGGGTTGACATGCCGAAGAGCATCCTGAAGCACAATCGTTGCGTCTGTGTGAGACAGCCTATCAGTTTCCAGGGCAACTGCAGGCTCCACTTGCTGTAGCAACTCGCAGCAAAAGCAAATCCAAGCCAACCGCGGCCGCGCTATAAGTGCCTGTCATTGATGGCCGATGCAAAGAACATTATAAATGCAGGGAACAGTATTACTTGGCCACTAACCTGGCCATGACCCTGCCTGATTGCTGTGACTGTGTATAGGAGAGTGGCAGATCACACTACAATAAATAACCGTGCTGTTCCTGTTTCAAGCTGAATAAAGCTGGTTTTGCTAAAATACTGAGACTCAGCCTCGTGTTTTAGGGTGCAAGATTGGAATTCACACGTCACAATGTGATGTTTATAGAGTATAAATATGTGCACCCTGGACCGTGTTGGGGTCTTGATCTGGTAATACTAAAACTCATTTTCTCAATTATGTAGATAATGAAAAAGAGTTGATACTTGTCAATCAATATGTACCCAGCTTTTACTAATAACCGAAGTAATCCAACAGTCACCAAAGCACAGAGTCAAAGGCTGGGAAATATTCATAAAGAACTTCTCATTGCAGTGCAAACTTTACAGTAGTGCACAGACGCTATATAATGCATAGTGTGAACAGATCTCATATGAAATGTATACAACACTCACAAAGATACTTCCAAGACTTTCCAAAAGAATAAGGTATGGAGGAAACTAGCAACATTTTTTAACACTAGAATTACCAAAGCATACGAAAAAACGTGTAATCCCGGCCCACTATAAATGCATTCGCACTTCTCTGTCAGCATCTATTGTGTTGTAAATGTGTCGATCAGCAAAAGCAACAAGCAGCCTGCTATGCCCCCCCCCCCAACCCCCCCCCCCCCACCCCCCTATGCAACAAGGGCACCATATGCAAAAAGGGCACCATATGCAACTGTGTTTGATCTTATTCAGGAAAAGATCCAAGTCGCTCCAGGGGACAAAGACTTTCCGAGACTAAGGTAATAAAGCTTATGAAACTGTTTCTGGACAAAGGCAGAACCATAACAACAATTGCATGCTCCACTTGCAGCTAAAGTCACTTCAGTACACATGTACTTTGTGAGCATGCCCGTGTCGATCAAACAGAGGAAGCTCTGCAGTTTACTTGTGACTTTACGCTGTAGGAAGATAAGTAAATAAATCAAGGTAAATAACATTCAATCTGACTTTTATATAAGTAACATATACGAGGTGTGGCAGAAAAGTAATGAGACTGGCAACACTGCAAGCGCTCTGGCAATGCTGCGCTGTTCTCCTTGATAGAGCACGTGTATCAGTACCCTCCCATAGCTCAGTGCGAGTTTCAACTCCTTCCGTTAACTACGTGATTTTTGTGACTGCTATTAGCGAAGTTGTGTTTTTGGTTGTGCGTCACGCAAAATGGAACAGCGGAATTTGGAGCAACGTTGTGCCATTAAATTTTGTGTTAAGCTTGAAGAATCGGCAAGTGTGACGTTTGAAAAGTTAAAACAGGCCTAGGGGGAACATACTTTATCCCGAGCTCAAGTTTTTCAGGGAGGCCTTCAACTTCAAAAACCAATAAAAACATCGAACGTGTGAACACTCTTGTGAGATCAGACCGTCGTTTAACATTAAGAATGTTGAGTGAACAATTAAATTTGAACAGATTTACCGTTCATCAAATTTTGACTGAACATTTGCACATGCGAAAGGTCTGTGCCAAAATGGTGCCGAAAAACCTCACAATTGAGCAGAAGGACAATCGAAAAAATGCATTCCTGTGGTTCCCCAGCCCCCTTATTCTGACCTCAGTCTGTGTGACTTTTTCCTAAACTGAAAATTGTCCTCAAAGGACGTCATTTCGGGACTTTAGAAAACATCCAAAAGAGAGTAACGGACATGCTGAAGACCATACCGGTTGAAGACTTCCAGCGCTGCTACCAACAGTGGGAACAACGTCTCCATCGGTGTGTAGCTGCCCAAGGGAACTACTTTGAAGGGGATAACATTGATGTTTGAAAAAAATAAAAACTTTGGTAAATAAAAAATCAGTCTCATTACTTTTCTGCCACACCTCATACATGGTTTTCATATAAAGACCATCACAAAATATAGTCACAAACACGACTTTGCACGATACCTTGGTGAGCTCTGTAAGTCATGGTGTTTTCTTGAAGGACACGTGTGGGGCAGACTGACTGGCAGGATGATGCCCGTCCTGTTGCTGCATCCAAACAGTGCCATCTTTCGCCTTTACGCCTGGTGCAGCTGAATTGTTCTTATGTGTGAGTGGACGTTTCTTGCGGGAAGTGCTTCTGTTCTCTTCCTCCAATGTAGAACCCTCATCATGATCTGAGTTCACCTCTGTTATAGCACATCTTTATTTGAAAACAGCAGTGTCAGATCGGGGTGAGCGTGAACGTGACTGTGAGTGAATTAAAAAAAAACGCTAACCTTTACAAGCACCATTCATTTACACCGGCTGTTACAGACTCAAATCAAATGTATGTTTTTATTCTATAATAGTAACAATAAGAGCAGCTCACTACTCAAAATGGAGTAATGGGATCGAACCACAAACGTCTTGATTACTAGTCAGCAGTTCTTACCGCTGCACAACCAAAGCAGTCATATTAGGTGCATTAGGTCCTAATGTGAGTTCTTTTTGTGCAATTATGTTCTTGAATAAAAGTGTGCTTGTTTTGTTATACTTGTACCTTTTGTGAAAGTGTTTATTTGATATTTGGACTTCAGGCTTCACACATTATACACTTCATGTCTACATTTTGTCAATTATTACTAAAACATGAAAAACGTTTCTGTTTTAACAATGTGTTTACATAGATTGTTGTAATTTCCATTGGCATGGAACACACCTAAAATGCATGTATTCCAAATAATAATATATTATTTACCCTATACAACTCCCAGCAACTCACACACAGGTAAACAGACCTGAGCTTAGAGAACTAGTGTTGGTGGGGGGATGGGATAGCAGGCTGCTTGTGTTGATTGACACATTTACAACACAAAAGACAGTGCTGGAGAGGTGCGAAGGGATTTAAGGTGGGCCGGGATTACGAGTTTTTTCGTAGGCTTTGTAAATTCTAGTGTTAGTGAAGGTTAAAGTTTAAATGTATGTTGATTTGTATTTTTCTGTTTCTTATATTATGCAATATTATAATATAATATTTCCATGCATCGCTTATCTTTTTCTGTGGCACTGACTTAAATACATTTGATTCAATATCACACTATACTTAAGTCCAAATATAAAAATAAATTGTATTTTTGATGTTTTAATGGCATGTTTGAGCTTTTTCATGTCTGTACCAGTCTGTCTAATGCATGCAGAATTTATTTTACAGTATTACTTACCATACTAAGTCCATTAAACCTGCCAACGAGGTGGTCTAAGTTAGTACTCAGCTTTGTTAACCTTCTATGACTCCAAGAAGCACACTGCAATTACACTTAGTCTTAGGCTTGGTCCACTGCTAGTCCATAGCTCTGAGTCTAAGTCTAAGATAGGGTGCAATGTAAGTAAAACGCAGACCTCAGCGTTAAAGTTTGCAGTGCACCATGCAATGCATATGCCTGTGTTACATGTCATTTGATATGGGGGTTGTATTAGCCCTGTTAATGTTTGTGACACGCCATCTATTGGTATGACAAATGCAATGCATTTGATTACTAAAAATGTCTGTGATGTGCCATCTTTTGGAAAAGCAGAGACATACCAACTGGATGGACACACAGACAGACAAAGAAACATGTATCCTTTTACTAAGGTGGATGGGATTATAGAATATTTCACAGCACATGGGTATGTTTAGTGTCATGGTGACATGAATTTTAATCCAAGATCATCTTGAAGAATTGCTGCCAGGTCATTTACCTATTGTCCATGAATCTTTCTGTGATCCTCAAAGGAATGCTTTCCTTTTGCCTCACATCAATTACAATTGTAATAATCTACTGATATTTACAGTCTTGAAAAGGGTAAGCAGGTTCCATAGAGTTGTATGACCCTTTGTTTCAGATATTCTGCAAATGTGAAGAAACAAAAGCCCAATAAGTAACTGAGCAAAGCTGAATCCAGTAAGCTGTGCCAAAATTAAAGTCCCAGATGGAATATAATGGTGTGAGCAACTTGTATGGTTAACAAGTGAAGATCACCGAAAATGAGGCCTTCAAGTAATCTGAAGAGGCACACTGCCAAATGAAGAAGGTCTAAGGAAGCAGCAATGATTGCGCTGGTGTAATGACAGCTGGAGGATTTTCAAACATCACCTATTTATATGCAAAGCAGGGCATGGTCGAGTAGTCAGTGGTTTGTGAAGTGTTTTAATTACTTGTTGGAAACTGCGCTATTATGTTATGTAATGAAACCTGTTATACATACCAGAGCAGCACATACTTGAGGATGATACCTCATCTTTATATTTAGAAATGTGGCAGCAACAAGCAATCCAGGGTTTATGGTCAAGTAAGAAAAAAGATATTGTGTTTTGGTATATTATTGTTATGTGTGTCAGCATTTCGGTTTTATGAAAATACAGGCAGTCCCCGGGTTACGTACGAGATAGGCTTGTACTTAAGTTGAATTTGTATGTAAGTCGGAACAGGTACATTATTTTAATAAATGCTATTGTTGACTGACTGTAACCAAGTGCTCTGCCAATGAATGATGGAGTTTCTCTCTGACCTTATTATTTCTACTTTATTTTCAATGGTGATGGTTTTTATCTTCTTTACTGTATCACCAGCACTTGTATCAGATTTGTGTTTCAGAGACATTGTTGAAGGGCGAAGACAAAAGGTTAAGATAAGCTCTTCTGCACAGCGCTATACAGTACACGCTATCACAGCAGGAAGGCACCAGTCGTCAACACGTCTGATGTATTGACAAGGGACAACTTCCTGCTATGTACGTAAAAATACAAGCAGGCTTGCTATTAAAAATGACTGGGAGCATCGGCGGGCAGTTCATCACCAGCCCACCTCACAGTCACCTCCACTACAGTATGCTGCCTGCAGCGTCTGCCCACTGAAAACCAATACGGTGCGGCCAAAGGCGGGTATTGAATTGCCCCAATCCGATACACACTACAATGCTACCCCCCCACCACCCCATTCACCCTCAATGGCCTCTGTTCAGCCACAGCCGGGTCACCACTTGCAGCATTACCAGCCGCCCACTGAGAACGAACGGGGCAGCCATGTGTGGTGGGCGGGCAGTGACACCGCTTGCCGCCGGGAGCCGCCCGAGGGGCACTACACTGCGTGAGCAGCGAAATCGCCCCCCTCCAGCCTCCGTCCAGCCATCACTTGCAGCGTCCCCAGGCTGAAGATGATGGAGCGGCAGTTACTGAGGTGAAAGCGTCACAGCTGAGGCCCGTTCGAAAGTCGTGGGTCGGATGTCCATAACCTGGGGACTATCTGTACAGTAAATGTAAGGTGAAAGTCTTAATATCTTTCTTAATATCTTTCTTAAGATTCATGAAAAACATAAAACCATGTTTTAATTTGTAAGGTGTCTGAATGCAAGCACAGGTTGTCAGATTATACATCACACCATCCTTACAAATGCTCTCTAGTATACATTACCTTATAAACTCTAAAAGTACTGTTTGGCCACTTTCAGTGTTGAATTTATGAAAGATGTTACAACCAAGATGATATTTACTGCATCTCAAGGACCTTTCATCAAATCTCAGTATTAATGAGTATTTTTCTAATGTCACTTTGAACACCTAAAGGTTTACTTTTTTTTTACATCCATGGTGGCTGGAATTTTTCCTCCCCTCACCTTGGTCATTTGACCATAGCATATATTTTTAAATTGCCCACTGACTTTTGCCACTAAATTTATCAGAGACATTTCAGTAACACTTTAGTTTAAGTATTGCAAAAAGGCATCTCTTACTCATGTACTGTCATTAACAAGACCTTAACAAATGCTTCTTTTGGTCTTCATAGCAAAATAAAACATCAGTAGGTCGGTTATTCATCCCTGTACAGTGTGGCATTTTGACATGCTGGTAAAATTACTTGTTAATATGAAGGACTCACAAGTCTTATACCAAATATGTAATATCAAGAGAAGTATTTCTCAGACCACTCTAAAGTGACATTTTGTTAGTAGGTCACTATGCAGAAATGAATAAACACTTTACTCAGGTTCAGGTCAGGTTGGGGAGCATGCACTGGCATAGCCTGTTGCTGCACCCACCACACAACAAAGCAGTTCGGGATCCTGGTTGGCAACCCCCCCAGGCAGACACGTGGTCCAGTCCCACTCTCCAGAAATGACCATCTATCTGCCACAGCCAGGTATTACGTGGGTTATCCTCTTGGCCTGTTCCAGCCGCTTGCATCCTCAACAGCGAGGATCCTGTGAGCCGGATCACCCTTGGGGAAGTGCGCCACTTGGCCATAGTGCCATAACACTTTACTGATGCCTTATACAGTAAGTGTTATGAAGGTCTTGTTACACAACAGTAAATGAGTAATAGATGCATTTTTGTAGTACCTAAACTAAACTAATGTAAGGAATTATTAAGGAAAAGACTGAGCAACACATGGCATGAAGAGGAGTTTTACTATACAGTGAGCATGGGTTGAGAAGAGGGAGGTCATGTTTTACTAACATGCTGGAATTCTATTAGGAATCCTTATAAAAGAATATGATCAAAGTAGAGCACATGATATTATTTATATTGACTTTCAGAAAGCATTTGATAAGGTGCCACATGAGAGGTTGGACATCAAATTTAATGAAGTGGAAGTTCAGGGTGATGTTTTTAGATGGGTGCAGAATTGGCTCAGACACAAGAAGCAGAGGGTGATGGTGCGAGGAACCTCATTCAGAATTGGCTGAATTTAAGAGTGGTGTTCCACAGGGGTCAGTGCTTGGGCTGCTGCTATTTTTAATATATATAAGTAATTTGGATAGGAATATAAATAACATGCTGGTTAAATTTGCAAATGATACCAAGACAGGTGGATTGGTAGATAATCTGGAATCCGTTTAATTATCCCAGAGTGACATGGACAACAAATTTGTGGCAGATGAAATTTAATGACAGTAAATATAAAGTATTATATGTGGGATATAAAAATGTTAGGTTTGAATACACAACAGGAGGTCTGAAAATCAAAAGTACACCTCACAAAAATGATTTAAGAGTCGTAGTGGGCTCGACACTATCAATTGCTAATGTTCAGAAGCAATTAAGAAGGCTAACAGAATGTCAGGTTATATATCACCCTGATGTGTACAGTACAAGTCCAAAATGTACTACGAAATATATTATGTAGAACACTAGATGCTTGCATGATGCGACACACTGTCTGTGGATTATAGAGCAGCACTCCACAAGTCTTATCCAGGCAGCGCCAACGGCCCTTAAGCTGTCCTATAGTACATTCTACCACCGCCCAAACCCGAGAGTGGAGGTCATTATAACATCCCTCTTGTTCAGTCAGTGGGTTGGCGAGCGGGGTGAGAAGCCACATCTTCAGCAGGTACCTACTGTCACCCAAGTAATTGTGTTATATGGTTACATTGTACAGAAAACGTACGACTGTCAACAAAAAAGATAAATGTCTTATCGTACTGAGAAGCCAGCCATCATGCACAGCACCATTTTCAAGTTTATTCCCCACACCATTTCTCAGGATGAATGAATCATGAGTTGAGCCAGGCCATCTTGCAACAGCATTAGTGAGGCGCATTTTTGCATCACTGATGATTTGCACATAGAGTTAAAAAATGCTTTCTATTTACATAAACAAATACATTTTGTGAAGGTGCCTTTATAGCAATGTGTTTGCAGTTGACCGCTCCGATTACATTGGGAAAACCGGCCGTTGCTGCAGACTGCACTTTGATGTTTGCCTGTTCAACCACAGTGTATGAAAATCTTATATATCTGCTTGACAAGTGGATAATACCGTCCCATACAGTTGGCATGGTACGACTCAGTGATGACTGAGAAATACCGGATCAGTCAGCCAGTTCATGCTGAAAAGCTCCTGTGGCTAAAAACCCACGAGTGGACAGAACTTGCAAAGGAGCAGGTAGAGCACAATTCCTCAAAGTTTGCCTTTGTAAATCTGGCATCAGTTCAGCACACAGTGACAAGAGGATCACTCTTGGAAATCTAAACCGACTTAGAAGCCAGTCATCATCATGTGCCAAGAAATCAGTATGATCTCTGAATACACGTTCTCTTCTGATCCTTCCATTTGCAATGTCCTCTAACAATGCTAAAGCAGCCATGGCAGTGGAATAGTTTGGCCATTCTGTGCACCATTATATTGTTACAGGTTGATTACAATCAGGTGCCTTAAATTTATAAACCATATGCGGTTAATTTCAGTGTATTTGATAAAGCCGTGGATGTGGATGTAAAAAAGAAAGGGTAACCAAACTGGAACAAAAGCACTGCTTTGATGCTGGGTGCCGCCAGTTTGCAAAACCGAGCAGAGAACTTGTGTGTGGCAGGGATTGAGCTAGCATGAAAATGTGCGTGGCTTTATGGCAAGTTTACTTTTTATACATCATTATGTACATTATACGATTTCAGTGTGGAAATGGGCGTGCACAACATTTTTGTGCATACTCACTGTTTATACATGAGGCCCCTGGACATTGACACAAATCAATGAATATACACAGGCCAGGTCTACAATAGAATTAAAATATTGCAGTACTTCGTTATATTCCATTCTCTGTGCCCCAGTAAATAAATATTTAAGTCAGTGGGTCACTGATGTCCTATAAAGTTTGAAATTAGAAAAAATGTAATTCTCATTTAGAGGATCTGTTCAAAACTTGTTTAAAATATAGCAGGATCTAATCCATAACATTTTAGTATAAGCTTCTATATCGAGAAAAAATTTACTCTTCCTTGCTTTTCACTTCAAATATTCGCATTATTGGCTGGCTCTCCTTTCTTTCTTTTTTTTGGGTGGGGGCTGAATTTTGGTTTTGTTAAGGTTGATTTGATTGTATGGATTGTTATGTGCTTTTAATTGAAATTAATAAAAAAATTTTAAAAAGAGGTGACATGATTGAAGTGTTTAAAATTATGGAGGGAATTAGTACAGTGGATGGAGACTGTGACTTTAAAATGAGTTCATCAAGAACACGGGGACATAGTTGGAAACTTGTTAAGGGTACATTTTGCACAAACATTAGGAAGTTTTTCTTTACACAAAGAACCATAGACACTTGGAATAAGTTACTAAGTAGTGTGGTAGACAGTAAGACTTTTGGGACCTGAAATTATTTTTAGGAGAATTAAGTAGATAGGACTGACAAGCTTTTTTGGGCCGAATGGCCTGTTCTCTACTAGAATGTTTTAATCTTCTAAAACGTTACTGATGTTTCTAATTCAATTTTAATATTTCTTTTGTCATTTGTACTTTGAGCTACACTGCTGTATGAAAATGTGCTACTGTATATAAATAAAGATTGTAGTTGGCACACTGTCTAATGTGATACTGTACAGCAGCTCCAGTAATTCGTATAACTTATTAAGTTCCTTTCAATATGCCAAAAACACAGCCACCATGCTCAGCTACTATATGTCTTACAAAATAAATCATGAGTTGTAGTCTACTTTAATGCTCTGAAGAAAGTGCCTTTGTAAAACTGTCAAATGAAATTTTATGGAATAAAATGCTCTGAGAAAAAACAAAATATAATCAATGCCTAATTTACATTTTAAATATTTTTTTCCTGCTTGCAGTTTTTATAAAAGCACCTAATGGACTCTCTCACAAAGAGAAAAAACATTCTCTGGTCTGATATAAACAATGCATGCAAATTATCCAGAAACCACCCTTCATCACATAAACAGAGTTGTGTTAGAACTTTGTTCAAAAGGATTAACACCCATGTAACACAATGGACACAAAAAAGGATAGAAGGCATTATCTTTTTCGTCTCTTCACATCAAACGGCTACCCCCAAGACACACACACACACACATATATATATATATATATATATATACTAATAAACGGCAAAGCCCTCACTGACTCACTCACTGACTGACTGACTGACTGACTCATCACTAATTCTCCAACTTCCCGTGTAGGTAGAAGGCTGAAATTTGGCAGGCTTATTCCTTACAGCTTCCTTACAAAAGTTGGGCAGGTTTCATTTCGAAATTCTACGCGTAATGGTCATAACTGGAAGCTGTTTTTCTCTATTTACTGTAATGGAGATGAGCTTGAAAGCCGTGGGGGCGGAGTTTCGTGTGACATCATCACGCCTCTCACGTAATCATGCAGTACGTAGAAAACCAGGAAGAGGCCCAAAAAGCGCTAAAGAAAACATGCATTATATAATTGAGAAGGCAGCGAAACAATAAGAAGCGAGCGAGTGACATATACTACCATATTCATGAGTTCTGCTACTTCGGAAACAAAGCACGATGTAAACCTAAACTTTAAATTAAGTTCATAGACAGGCTGCTGCTGGCGTTTGTAATTTAGTGCCTGCCCATATAAGGCCGTCCGTCAGCGGCAATCCAATAGCAAACTGCCACGGGTAAATATTCACGGGTGAAGGACTGTGCTTATGCAGAGGAAGATGAGATGGTCAGGGTGGTGTTTGGCACAAACTCAGCGAAACTGCGAGAGAAAGTTTTAAGTGCCGGGACTTCGGTAACATTAGATACAGCCATGGACATAGCACGACATGGCACCAGCACAGCTGGGAAACTTCGATGCATGTACACCGAGCGGCTCACGTGAACTGACGCAGTGCACAGACAAAAAGCAACAGTTCCAAAGAGCGCTGAACAAAAACCGAATTACACAATTGAAAAGGCAGCAAAAAAATATGAAGCGTCTGATACATACAAGCATATTCATAAATGCAGCTACTGTGGAAACAAAGCACACGGTGGAAAAAGTCAATGTCCCGCTAAAGGAAGACAGTGTAAAAAAAAAACCCGTGCATGCAGTGTGTCAGGTCTCAGATAAAGAAGAAGACAAGCTGTTTATTGATTCAGTAAGAAACGAATCGATGAATGAAACCTGTCATCTTTACAACGATTGACAAACACGGAATGTAACTTGAACACAACACATCCTACAAATACGAACCTGATTGAAAGAAATAATGATAATCAAATCCTTGATGACAGCAACACTCAGTAAAACTCACAAAACAATTACTGTATATTGACAGTCATGTTACGTTATTTTTAAAATGTTCCCTTTTCTTTTTCATAGCGTCTTTAACACACTACGTCTCCGCTGCGATACGCGGGTATATATATATGTATATATATACCCCGATCTACATACTCGAATAATGGATACTTTATTCGCCATCAATGATTGTTTTGGTAAAGCCATACTCAGTGTATTCATTAGATGAACGTTAAAAAAGTAAGAGCGAGGGGAGGATGACTTATTGAGGCATGCAGGCAAAACCACAATAGCACGCGGGCTCAATGTACGAAAAAATATATCTTTTCAAGTTCTATTTAGTCCATATGTGTCAAACTCAAGGCCCGCAGGCCACATCCGGCCCGGCGTGTAATTATATCCGGCCCACGAGATCATTTTATATACTGTATTATTGTTATTAATGGCCTGGGGATACGAAGCGCTGGTAACACAATAAACTACAGATCCCATAATGCAGTGCTTCAGCTGCCTTGCCGAACACTTACCGCGTTAATCAAGTCTAGCTTATGATGCTGCAAGTTATTGTGAAGCTAGCCCACACGATGCCGAAGAGAAAAGGTGATTCTGAACATAGAGCCTTTAAAAACCGATGGGAGGCTTTGTATATGTTTACTGACATTGCCGGTAAACCCGTGTGTCTCATTTCTGGAGCAAATGTGGGTGTAATTACAGAATTTAATCTAAAACGGCACTATGAGACAAAACATCAGGATAACCTGAAAGACCTGAATGCAATGCACAAGATACAGAAAGCAGAAGAGTTAAAGAAGAATCTGACACTTCAGCAGACATTTTTACCCGTGCAAAATCACAAAGTGATTTCAAGTGAAGCTACTTTTATGGGAGACACAAATGCACCAGTGCAACTTGCCCCACTTTCCCTGTTGCCAAGTAATGTTGAACCAAGTCGACACTACGGTGTTCCCAAATACGCACTTTGTTCATAAACTGAGCGCACTGAGTTCGCACGGCGCTTTGGTGACTTTGAAGAACAAAAAAAGAATTTTGTGTTGTTTCGCAACCCATTTGCTGTCGATGTGGAAACTGCTCCTGTGCAGATTCAGATGGAGGTGATTGAGCTGCAGTGTAATGGCACACTGAAGGCAAAGTACGATACTACACGGCCCGCACAGTTTATTCACTCCATTCCCGCACAAATGCTCCAGCTCCATCTACATACGGCTCGAACCTTGTGCATGTTTGGTAGCACATATCTGTGTGAGAAGCTCTTCTTAGTCATGAAGACTAACAAAACAGCAAACAGGAGTCGCCTCACTGATGAGCACCTGTAGTCCATCCTAAGAATCTCCACAACACAGAACCTCACACCAAACATAAACAAACTTGTTGCCAAAAAAAGATGCCAGGCTTCCAAATCTGATAAAATTACATAAGAGCAAAGACAACTGAATGATTTGATTTGTTATTGCTGAAAAGAACAAATTTTATTTATGTTTCCAGGTTTTGTTATGCACCATGTTCATATTTGAATTTGTATAATTTTGATAGGATATATTTTTATGGAGAGCAAAATCTTTTGGGATATTTAAAATTTAAGTTTATTTTTTATATAAAATTACATAAGAGTAAAGAAATTTGAATGTTTGTTCTTTTAACATTTACTTTATTTCTAACTTGTATAATTTAGACAGGATATATTTTTATGGAGAGCAAAATATTATAAGTTATTTAAGGCTTGAGTTGATTTATTCCGGAATAATATTCTGTCGACTAAATAAAAATTCCTTCTATTTAAAATTTAAATAGAACTTCAACATATACGATAGTTGTGTGTGTGTGTGTGTGTATGTATATATGTAGATATGTACAGTATGTATATATATGTTTATATATGTGTGTGTGTATGTATATACAGTGGTGTGAAAAACTATTTGCCCCCTTCCTGATTTCTTATTCTTTTGCATGTTTGTCACACAAAAT
>JANRMT010062811.1:10055459-10069168 GCA_026402145.1 Polypterus bichir lapradei | reverse complement strand
TGTGTATATATATGTTTATATATGTGTTTGTCTGTGTGTGTGTATATATATATATATATATATATATATATGCCAGCAACACTCATGACAATGACAAAGCAATTACATTGTTAATCATGTTACGTTATTATTAAAATGTTTCCTTTTCTTTTTACTTCTCCGCTGCCAAGCGCGGGTATTTTGCTATATATATATATAGATATATATATATTTATAGATAGATAGATATGACAACAACACTCATATCAATGACAAACAATTACATTAACAATCAAGTTACGTTATTTTTTAAATTTTTCCTTTTCTTTTTCATAACTTCTTTAACACAGTATTTCTCCGCTGCGAAGCGCGGGTATTCTGCTAGTATATATATATATATATATATATATATACCTGTATATATATATATATTATATATATATATATATATATGCGTGACTCCCTGTCTTGCACCCCAAAACACGAGACTGAGTCTCAGTACTTTAGCAAAACCAGCTTTATTCAACTTGAAACAGGAATAGCATGGTTATTTATTGCAGTGGGAGCTACCACTTTCCTATAAACAGACAAAGCAAAACAAGCAGGGCAGGGTCAGTGCCCGGTCAGTGGCCAAGTTATACTATGCCCTTCCTTTATAATTTCTCTTGCATCACCCATTGGCATGTATAGCGTGATCTTGATCGACTCGTAGTTGTTTCCTCGGTGCTATGCTGCTGCACTGTGAACCTGTGGTTGCCTCTGCATTGGGCAAGCAGTCCTCCACAGACAATGCAGTCGTGCTTCGCGTGTCGTCCCGTTGGGGGGAGGGTCCTAAAAGAGCTCATAAACCTCACAATATATACTCAGAATTTGTCTAATTATGATAAAGTAATATATTTCTTAAATGAAAATACTGCAAGTGTACCACCTGATACTGATCGAGTCATGACATCAGGCATGTAACAATTTTACAGTACAATTGTGTAAAAGTTCTGTGCATGGGTTGCTACAATTCTGTGATGCCATGCTATCCTCACAAAGCATCATGGGGCACTGGGAAAAAAATTTTCTCCAAGCCGACTGCAAGGCAAATTTCTAGGAAAATATTTGGGAAACCAGGTTACCAGTGAATGCAACATATTCACTGTAAAAAATGTTTTGGCAAATTTCAACACTAATTATAACTAAATAATCAAATTAAAAATTTATTTCAAGAATGGTTAAAAATTATAAACAAAGTACATTTCAAACATTGTGTTCACAGTAATCTTCATGCACTTTTATGTGTCCATAACTGTTAATCAAAATACAAATTAAGACACATTTCTCTATTGAGTTAAGAGTACCAGTTAACATACAATGTTAACATTTTTTAAAATTCTTTCTTTCTTTCTTTCTTTCTTTCTTTCTTTCTTTCTTTCTTTCTATTAGTTAATGAAAATGTATTCATTTCTAAACCACTGTGCAAAATATTTTCCTCATACTCAATAAATTAGATTAAATTTAAAATAAAAGTAAGAGTTTTCTGTTATGAACTTAAATCATAAACAGGAATTAAGAATGCATAAATGTACATGCATAGTTGTAGTCATGATGACATTAAATATTTGTAACATGACATTGCATAACATTCTTATTCCTACTTAGACCGATTCAGTGCTGGATGATTCTATTTCTTTTTATTTATCATCTAAATTGAACTGAAAACAAAAGAAAAAGAAGTCAACACCCAAAATAACACAGCTTAATCACATCTGAATTGATCAAACAGTACAGGACAGGACAAGACAGCAATTATTAATCACTAGAAAAATTGGATTTTGCTCTATTCTGGAGAAGCTAAATGATCTATAAAACGCTGATGCTCTCTCCCAGCTCTAGTTCCATCCATAGAAGCCTGTCTCTTTTGCCGACAATTTTGATTTGTATTTCAAAATCCCACATGATACTATGGACAAGCCCCTCCAGCAGCAAAAGTCATGAAGACACGCAGGGGAGTAGAAACTTCTGAGGATAAATTTATTGAATCCTACTGAATTCTCTTTTGTAGAGAAATAGAGAAACAGATTGCTAGGACAATTTATTTCCCCTTGTGACTAGCCCATCTGTGACTCTTATAGTCATTAAAGTGATTATTTTCCTTACATCTCTGCTTGATTTTTTTTGAGCCATAACTTAGAAGATAAGACATTTTTCCATTTGATGTTTAGGTGTATGGTGTTTAAATATTCCATGTTTTCATCAAGTTCAAACAAACTTGTAACTAAAGATACAAGAAGCTATGATTGTGGTCTTTACTCTAATCTTTCTTAAAACACCTGGGAGATAAAAAAATGTTTCAAAAGCATGGGGCTTTACACAAGGGTGGTCATTGTTATTTTTAAGGAATTCATATCCCTACATATGTAGAGATGCTAAGCAGAGCAGTCCTTGCTACTCATTATGTTCGCCCCATGGCACGAAAAAGGAAGATGATTGTTAGAATATGTTTAGAAGGGGTTTCAGTAAAAATGACCAGTTATCTTGCTGGTGTTTCACAAGGTATGATAGATAAAAAAATATTTGGAGGAAAAGACTAATCTAGGGATATTTCTGGATGAAAGTAATCTGGTGTCACACACATACGCTTAAGGGGCAGCCAAAGGGCCCAAATGAGCATGAAAGAACAAAAGATGGAGGACTGGGACAAAGTACTAACGCCTTTTCTCATTCCTCAACAAAAAAACAGAAGAGCAGTAAACCAATTTTACCACAGTCTCACACAATAACACAATTTTTGGCTCCCCATGAAGACTCCAGTTCCGGTGCCTTTTCACTTCTGGTCCCTGGTTGATGACTTCACTACCGGTCCCATGCCGATGACTTCACTTCTGGCTTCCCTTGATGACGTGCCTTCCGGCTCTTGATGATGACGTCATTTCTGTTCCTCACTACCAACATCACTTCCTACCAATTAATTTCTGTTTCCTGTCTGTTTATCATTTCTTGCCATCTGTACATTAAAGACCTTCAAAATGCTACCTCTATGTCAAATGTATAAATTGGTATCCTTGACCAAAGTATCAGTCCTTCAAGGTTACTCAAGTCCGACGATATTATACCGCAAATTCCCCCAACTCTTGATCTTTTTGTTTCTGTGTTTTATTTATTCACACCAGTCAGACATTTTTCACCTATTTTCACCACAAGCAGATGGGCACAAGTGTTTCCCATAACAAAGGATGTCATTAAGCTTGAATTTCTGCTCCCACAAAGCTTTAGAACAAAGTGAGTACCAAAAACTACAAAGCAACATATTCCTCCTTTTGTGAAGGAAGTGTTTATTGTACTGAAATATTTGAGGATAATACTGGCCACATACAATGTGTTCTGATCTTAGAATGATCACGAAAAAACATAACAACTGGGAAATTAAATCAAGTTGAAATAAATCGATAGATAGATAGATAGATAGATAGATAGATAGATAGATAGATAGATAGATAGATACTTTATTACTCCCAAGGGGAAATTTACATACTCCAGCAGCAGCATACTGATATAAAAGAATACTGATAAAGAACAATATTAAATTAAAGAGTGATAAAAATTCACATAAAACAGACAATTATTTTGTATAATGATAATGCTTACCCCCCACACCGGGTGGAATTGAAGAGTCGCATAGTGTGTGTGAGGAATGATCTCCTCAGTCTGTCAGTGGAGCAGGACAGTGACAGCAGTCTGTCGCTGAAGCTGCTCCTCTGTCTGGAGATGGTACTGTTCAGTGGATGCAGTGGATTCTCCATGATTGACAGGAGCCTGCTCAGCACCCGTCACTCTGCCACGGATGTCAAACTGTCCAGCTCCATACCTGCAATAGAGCCTGCCTTCCTCACCAGTTTGTCCAGGCGTGAGGCATCCTTCTTCTTTATACTGCCTCCCCAACACACCACCACATAGAACAGGGCGCTCGCCACAACCATCTGATAGAACATCTGCAGCATCTTATTGCAGATGTTGAAGGACGCCAGCCTTCTAAGAAAGTATAGTCAGCTCTGTCGTCTCTTGCACAGAGCATCAGTATTGGCAGTCCAGTCCAATTTATCATTAGAAAACCCTATGTGAAAATTTTTGTGGAAGTGCCTTTTATGCTTCCTCTGTAGTACATAAAATTAAGAAAGAAATGCATGTGGTTTCTAACACCAAAGACAACAATTGAATGGAAAGCTCAAGGATGGAGACGGCAGAATTGAGGTCAAATAAGTGTAAATCAAAAAGTACAGACAATTTGAAGAACACGTTGTAACTGCAATGGATAGAAGGTGACGCAATACAAACATACTTGTGATCATTTATGGGTAGCTCAAACACACGCAGTGTGGTGCTCTATCATTAATCTAGTTGAAGCCAGGTTGAAATGAACATGGACGCACTGTGGCAGGATTGCACCGTTGTTGAACAACACGTTGTAGTGAGCAGAGGGAGTGAAACCTGCTGAAATTCACTGAAGGATGTTGGCTTGTGCAGATGCCCATGGATACCCATCTTGCACAACCTTTAAAGTACTCCAAGTCATTATGCACCATGGCATGTGCAGATCTATAGCTGATATCTGAATATTTAGTAACAGCAGACAACATAATCCATTAGTCTTCTATGATGAAGGCATTTGCCCTGTTGATATGGGCTTGAGTGCGCAATGTTCATGGTCAACAAGATCGAGCTTTGTCAGTTACATTTGTTCTTCCCACTTCAAACTTCTACGCATTCATACATTTTTTGTTGATCCATGGTGTTTTTACTTCTATACTGAGTCAACAGCCTTTCGTGAATTTCAACAAGTTTCACTCCCTCTGTCCAAAGAAATCTCATAACGGCACAATGGTGCAGTCCCGCAGAGGAGGGTAAATGTTAATTTAACCTTGGCTTCAACGCTATGCTGTGTGTGTCTGAACTACACATAAGCAATTGCTTCTGCTTCAATCCATTGCAGTTACCATGTAATTTTCAAATTACCTTTAATTTTACTTCACACATTGTGAGAGTCATGACCCAAAAATGGAGCATCAAAATCTAACACAGAATCAGAATCATGGTCAAAAAAAGAAATATGTATCTAGCTGTTTTTGTTGGCCCTAACTAACTCAGAATATACCTTTTTTTTTTTAAACTAGGGGGCTCTGTCCCCTGCTCGCTTCGCTCGCCAACCCCCGTGCAGGCGCTACATGCTAGCCACTTCAAGGCTCTGCCGCTTGCATATGGGGAAGCAGATGTACAATTTAAACACATTTTTATTTTCATGGGAATTGTTACATATGTTTAATAGACCTAACTATTTTACATTACAGCGAGTAATCAAGCAAAGTAAAAATTAATAAAACATAATAAATTGAAAGAAAATTATGTTTCTTGTTGCGTTAAAGTTATTCATTGCATCATTCATTTTCGTTCTGTTTAGCTTTGAAATTAACACACAAATACTTTTTAAACTTACACTTTTACTGTAAAACTTCAGTACAAACAATATTTGGAATTAACTTTTTGTCAATATCTCTTTGAATTTTGATTCTGTGTTTGGAGTTACACCGTGACAATGCAAAGTATAACTGCCCGTGAGTGAATATCTTTTCTTTCTTTCTAATAAATAAACCGACTTTTTCAAATGTTTGTCCCTGTGATTTGTTAATTGTCATAGCAAAAGCTATTCTAATGGGAAACTGTAAACGTTTTAATATAAATGGCATATGAAGATCTCCTTTGGTGTCATATGTTTTTCGCAGAAGATGTACTACATTACCTTTCTTGTTGCCTGTTAAAATTTTACATGTCAGAATTGTTTGACCAATTTTGAATACCACTAATCTTGTCTTATTATATTGCCCATCACTCATACATAAATTATACAATACCATGATACATCCTTCTTTCAACAGTAATTCCTCTGGTGGAAGACTGGACCATGTTAATGGTTGTAGATATTCTACGGGATATTGTAAGTTGATGTTTTCATTGATCACCACCAACTGTTACACCATAGTCTATTGATACGCATTTAACCAATTTGCCGTGTAACCAATGGACAATTTTCGCATAAATTTGTTTGACTTAATCGTTTCTCTGTGCTAGCATTGCCCACGTACTCATTTCTTCTGCTGATAACCCTTCGGGATGAAATTTTTCATTAAGATTTAGAGATAATAAGTCTTCTGTTATTGGGAACTTAAAGTGAGGAAAACGTAAAAATGTATAAGAGCTGAGAGCACAGGAACTGTGTCAGACAAAAGCATTCAGATGAATGAGAGGTGAAGAGGACCGTGGGCATGGGTCATTAACCTGAAATGGTTGAGAGGAGGGCGGGACTTGAAAAAATCTCTTGTCAATAGTCTCCTTTTACGGGTCTTGAAAAAATCTCATGGAAGTAGTCTTGTCTTGTCTCTTGATTTGTTTGTAATAGAGAGAATTAAACCCAACACAATATTTTGTGTGGTGCACCTTTGTCATTAAATAGATGGCACATGATAATGTCATTTCCATAAACAACTTGGCTGCAGCCAACAGAAAAAGCACAAAATGGTGGCAATCCACAGAAAAATAGTATTTCAAAAAGGGCTGTCATGAGCTTACTAGCATAAATATTACAAACACTGTCCATACCAAATATAAGTACACAAAAGGTACTTGTGGATGATCCTGGAGTGTTGGTTGAGGAAGTGTTTAGCACCACCACTATTGAAACAATGAATGAGGAATATTCTCATGAAAGAAGAGTGCCGTATCTCTCTAGTAGTAGTCACTTATAGTTTTGTTTTGTGTTTTCTGTGATCAGATTTCTAACATAACATTTAATAACAAGCACAACATTACTCATTACAATCAAATTCAAAATAAACACCACTGGTGATCCACCTACCCTACCCCATATTAAGAAATAACAGAAATATGGGAAGACCCAAGACAACTACACAAGGGTGTCATGAAAATCACACAGCCAGAAACTAAAAGGCTAATGAGAAAGGCCAAAAATATATAAAAGATCACAGACACCAGCCACCCAGCTTCCTACCATCCAAGCAGCCGAAGGCCACTTCATCTTATTATTGCAACTGATGACCTGTTAATCTGCAATGCAGAATTTTCATAAAAGACCAAATTATAGAAAAACACTTTTCACAAATTTATGGGAAAACAGTCAGAGAAAAGTCCAGTGCCTACTTGGCAGCAATAGAGTACAAAGAGAAGAGAATCTGCTGCATAAGGGCAAGACAGATGTAAGAGGTTGAGGAGAAAAATAATCAGGCGAGAGAGAGGACTATAATACGAAAAAACTGAGGAAAGCTAGTCAGAGATGAAAGACCAAAAGGAAAAGATTGAAGAATAGTTTGAAAACATGTGGAGGAAACTAATGAGGGTGTAGGGGTCCCACAATGTGTATGTATTATGAGATATGTAGTTAAGTGAATTTAACAATTTTAAATTGAATATGTAGGGTTATTTGAAGGAAAATCTTTGTAAAACAGTATATCAGAACAAAGTGATGTATTGATTAGCAAAATTCTCCAAAACATTTTTTGTGGCAAATATGCTGTGTTTGCCACTGATCTTATACACTAATTATTTCCCAGGATATTTATGTTGCTGTCGGCTTAGGCAAACATGTTTTTTTTCCAAGTGCCCCATGATATTTTGTGAGACCTTTCATGCATGCTAACTGTAATGCTGGGCAGACACAGTAAGATTTTTTAGAAATCATGGAAAAGCAACTACTCACAATGCACGAAAGAGTTGGCAATCGTACATGTGTGTTCAAACTGTGCTAGCACAGTGCCTCACAGCTCTGATTACATATATGGCCCCAATAATTGGTCCAACATAGCTGGCAGAATTTTTCCCTAGCCCTCAGGGACACTTACACGACCACTGCACTATTATAATCCACTCAAAACTAGTTCTGTTCCTCCTTCCCCATTGACTTTAATGCACTTTGAGTTTGTCGAATATCTCAAACATTTCTGTGATTTCAGTGGGCTCAATGAAAACTGTGCAATGTTCGCCTATCACTAGTCTTCAGTTTATGAAGTTTAGCATAAAGGTAAAGACCTGTAGACTGCTTTCTGCAAAGACCCTTACAGGGAGGCACATAGCTTCATCCAGACAGACAATTACAAAAAGAAGTTGTGATGAAGGAGAAGATAGCGAATCACCACATGTCTTAAGAACTGACCTCAGATGAATGTAAAAGAAAAAAGAAGTAGGAGGAACAGCAACCAAGACCTTAGTGGCCTATAAAGTTCTGGGTCTTGAGCTATCAAGAATATCTCACAGAGTACTGATACCCTGATAAACCCAAGGTCAAAATGAAGATCTAGCATCCATCAAATTCCTTTTGAAAGATCGGAATGTGCCAGACTGTGCAGAAGCCCAAATGTCTCACAACTGAGCATCTAATCCCAAGAGTACAAGAAATGAGATGACCGCAGTTAGGAAGGTGTCACTTCAATGTTAGTGATGTGAAGGAAAGAACAAAGAGGGAGTGGAGGGAAATCAAAAGAAGTTAAATGGTGAGTTAGGATAGGTTAATCCAAATCCAGAATTGAAGAGGTTGGGAGCATGTGCTGATAACAGCGCATTGCCGCACCCAAAATAAGACAAACCACCTGGATTGGGATCCAAGAGCAGCCGTGCAACAGGTGACACCTTAGCACAACACTGAACAGTGTACATCAAATGGTAAAATTCTAATCTTGTTCCAACTGTTATTGCCTTACTGAGAATGTCAAATAGAGGGCTGTAGGAGGTGATATAAGGAGTATAGAGCTAACAATTTTAAAAAGATAAATGATATTCATAGCCAATCAAAATTTGAAATAAAGGGGACAAGATGAACAAAGGGAGAGTAATTACTTATTGCCCTATGGAATTAGCTGGATACAGCAATGCCCTGAACTAAGCTATAAACATCTAGGCCAAGCACCTAAATGAACTTGACAAAGGACAGAGGGAGTGAGGCACGACCGTTGACAAAGTCATTTTAAGTGGAAATGGGAGGATTTGCAGACAATTAATTTTATACATGGCATCATCATGAGAATTTTTTGTAGGGATCAAATATATGAAGCTCAGTTTGTAAAAGACAACAACAGGTGACTCAAGAGAAAGATTCAAAGTAAAAGAAACAAATATAACTTTTTCAATCTTTGGAAAAGGTTGGATAAGAAGGGTTATAAAATAACAAGAGTGAGATGGAGAAACTGTAGGATAAACTAGAAGAGGTTTCAGAACTGAGCAGCTCTAAGACTGAACAAATCAGCTACCAATTTAACAGAGAAAACAAACTCAAAGTCAGCAACAAAAGAAGATGAAAACAAAAAAGCGTTCTGAGAAGAGAAATTCTCTCTCACTGGAAAAAAGTTTCCACTCAACAAATAAAGTTCAAACAATAACGGAGCATGAGGCCTGCACTTAAATCAAATGACTGCCACATATGAAAGGGCACATAAGCCATGCCTCTTGCTACCCATTATGTCATTGCAACTAAAATGCAAAATGGCAGAGCTGGTGATGTCATCATGCTGAAAGAATACAAATAATTAATACATGAAAAAAATAAATGTAAGAAAGCTAAAGTTTCACTTCAAGCTGTGTCTGGTCTTCAAAAATGATGACAATATCTGAATTGTTTAATATGAAAGCTGAAGTGGTGGATTAATTATGATCATATTATTAAACATCACAACAAACTTCCTTTAATTTAGATAGACAGATAGATAGATAGATACTTTATTAATCCAAAGGGGAATTCACATACTCCAGCAGCAGCATACTGATAAAGAACAATATTAAGTTAAAGAGTGATAACAATGAAGGTATAACAGACAAACAATTTTGTATAATATTAACGTTTACCCCCCCCCGGGTGGAATTGAAGAGTCGCATAGTGTGGGGGAAAACGATCTCCTCAGTCTGTCAGTGGAGCAGGATGGTGACAGCAGTCTGTCACTGAAGCTGCTCCTCTGTCTGGAGATGATCCTGTTTAGTGGATGCAGTGGATTCTCCATGATTGACAGGAGCCTGCTCAGTGCCCGTCACTCTGCCACGGATGTCAAACTGTCCAGCTCCGTATCTACAATAGAGCCTGCCTTCCTCACCAGTTTGTCCAGGTGTGAGGCATCCCTTTTCTTTATTCTGCCTCCCCAGCACACCACCGCGTAGAAGAGGGCGCTCGCCACAACTGTCTGATAGAACATCTGCAGCATCTTATTGCAGATGTTGAAGGACGCCAGCCTTCTAAAGAAGTATAGTCGGCTCTGTCCTTTCTTACACAGAGCATCAGTTTTGGCAGTCCATTCCAATTTATCATCCAGCTGCACTCCCAGGTATTTATAGGTCTGCACCCTCTGCACACAGTCTCCTCTGATGATCACAGGGTCCATGAGGGGCCTGGGCCTCCTAAAATCCACCACCAGCTCCTTGTTCAGTTGTAGGTGGTTTGAGTTGCACCATTTAACAAAGTCCTTGATTAGTTTCCTATACTCCTGCTCACTCGTGATGCAGCCCACGACAGCTGTGTCGTATGCAAACTTTTGCACGTGGCAGGACTCCGAGTTGTATTGGAACCCATTATTTAGAACCCACCAGCGACATGCAAAATGTATATATTTGAATTCCTTTTTTGTATCAAGTGAAGGAAAAATAACACGATAAAGCAAAATCTGGCATCCATCAGTGTTATAAATGGGGCATTGAATGTTTGTGTTCTGCCAGGCCAGCAACAAGGGAAGAAAATGAGGGCCTGAGAAATGAAATGTATTCAATAAATAACCCAGAATCAAATCAAGGAAATCAGTAACACATCTGAATAAAATCACTAAACTAAAAAAAGCATTGTCAAGAACATCGAAGCAAGAATTCAAGAGCACGCTGAGCTCTGCATTCCACAAACCTTTTAAACAGTCCTATTATACTTTTTGGTTTGGTTTGGTTTGGTGTGGTTTAGGTTTATTTGTCATATATAAGTTAACACAGGGTCAACATACAATGAAATGTGTATGACGAGAAAAACAAGTCATACTTTACAAGCCCATGAAGGTTCAACAAGGCAGGCAGAGACTGCCCAGGGCATTAGACAAACTGAGCCTCATAGAAGATATACAGTAGTGGGATCATGGAAAGAGACATGGCATGTGACTCTGGATCTGGAACAGTGGAAGATGGAATGTGATTTCAAAAACTGCACAAGAATAGCAGTGGCTAGTTTCAGTAAATGTTACTTAATGTGCCATTTTGCATTCTCAAATGTGAATTTCTACTCCTAGCTGGCAGTACAAGCAGGCCGCTTCATAAATACTTCTTATGTCCTACTCTGAGGAAGGACACATTTTTTTTTATCTCAGTCAGACTTTTAGTGCAATCATAGGAGAAATTCTGAGATGCTTGATAAATAAAGGTATGGATCTCCTTCTGTTGTTCACTGCAACATTTAGACCTGAGAAT
The DNA here is from genome assembly GCA_026402145.1 of Polypterus bichir lapradei. Lineage (NCBI taxonomy): Eukaryota > Metazoa > Chordata > Cladistia > Polypteriformes > Polypteridae > Polypterus > Polypterus bichir. The sequence goes on along the minus strand of JANRMT010062811.1, from coordinate 10,057,717 downwards.
CACTTCTGCTACTTCTATACCACATTGTTGACTTGACGTGGTGCTAGAGAAGAGCTACGTATCTCAGGTACACTGCACCTGACTGATAAAGAAAGTAATTAACAAAAAAATGTTATTGACGAAAATATCTAAATAATGCACAGAAAACAGATAAATAAACAGACTGTGATTAAAAGGGCTAAAGGCAGTGATGAAAAACTAGAAAAACATAACAGCACTGACATTTTAGACATATTGTTAGCAGTTTCAGATAGAAGAAGGTGGAAGAGTTTAAATACTTGGGATCAACAGTACAGAGTAATGGGGATTGTGGAAGAGAGGTGAAAAAGAGAGTGCAGGCAGGGTGGAATGGGTAGAGAAGAGTGTCAGAAGTGATTTGTGACAGACGAGTATCAGCAAGAGTGAAAGGGAAGAGTAGTAATATGTCAGGTGGGTTCTGTCAAAATTTAATCCAATTTGATTGATGAGATTAAACCACGCCCCTTTTTAATTGAAGACCGGAAGTCCCGCCCCCACTAACCATCTGTTGTTTATTGACCTTTGATGACCTTTATCCGGGCCCCTGTTGATTAATGACAGGAAGTCCCCTCCCCCAACCACCGGTTGTTTGTTGACCTTTGATGACCTTTAGCCCCAACCATCTGTTTTCCCAGGAAACTGTCAAGGGCAATTTGATGGATGCCCCCACCCTCCTTGAACCCCCCACCACCCCCACCCATCTGTTTGATGACCTTTAGCCCTGCCATCTGTTTCCCCAGGAAACTGTCAAGGGGCGATTTGATGGATGCCCCCACCCCTTGACCCCCCCGCCCCCCTGCTTGGCCACCAGCCCTGAACCATCTCGGTAGGGCAAGTCCAGACATGCCCAAGGGCTGCTAGGCCCCCGCCGCCCCCCTTGAACCCATCACCCCTAACCACTTTCCAGCCCCCCTCTTCCTAAGACAAGTTCAGGCATGTTGCAGCCGGACCCTGTACAAGTTCAGGCATGTTCCTATCTATACACAGACTGAATGGTCTGCCTAAGCCTCACCAATAGGCAGCACATGATGTCTGACACCCTTCTTCCGAGGACATACACACACACATGCTCCGGTCTGACCGGTCTAACTTTTTGCCATTCCTGTCAATATTGCTTTAGGTAAGAATCCAGGTACCTATGTAACAATTATTTTTAAAATATCTAAACTTTATCATTTGTAAACCCCTTGTATTTTATCTAAGCCCACTTACAGGGCCAGTTTTTACCATCTCCGTGAAAATCCTTTCACAGAACAACAGCCGACATCCATCTCACAGACTGGCTCTGCGTTTAAAAGCCTTCAACAGCGCACAGAAACGAGATGACAGGACGTCTCTGCGCAGCCTGGCTTTTAGCAGCCCCTGCGCGCGCCCGCGAGCTGGCCAGTGCCAAAGCTCTCCGCGGGCTTTGAACAGACACGTAGCTGTAAGCGGCAACCTGTATGTCCCTGCAGCGCTGACGAGGATTGATTCAGAACCTACTGAAGCGTGCGCGAGTGCCTTAACACAGATGCCAAAACCCCACCTCCCCTGCCCGCTCAACGCTGATTCAGTCCAGGTGCTCGCATGCTTTTTTAGCAGCTGAGCGTAATACTTCTTCCATTCCCAAGACGCATGGATATTAAAAAGTTAAAGGCTTTCATGATAACGTGTAAAACACGAGATAACTATTTCGATATAAGCCCGTCATACGCACACAGTTAAATAAGATGCAGCAGAACCCTTTTAAATCACGTTTGAGACGTCTAAATGCTATATGAATTAATATATTTATAATTTGTATTAAAATCGATCTAAAACCATCCCTTGTTCTACCCCTGTTAATCCTCCCCTCATGAAGAAAGGCGTTTAGTTTTTTCTAAAAGTTTGAATGCCTTAATCAGATCGGATATCTCGGGCTAGAGAAAGGAACTTTAAATTACTCTTTGTCAAAAACCGCTTTTTCCAAAGCTCCAGGCGGCCAGATTTGGGAGGTGGGCTCTGGGGAATCGGTGAAATTCAACTGTTAGGGCCGCTCAGTCCATTTATGACCCTTAACCTATTAAAACACGTCGTTGAAAAAGTTTTTTATAGCCCGACAAATCCAGGCCGCTTGGGGGCAAAGACTCTTTGAAAAGAGACTCCCACCCCACCGGCCTGATTGGGCCTCCTTTGTGTCAAGAGCATTTTGATGGATGTCTCTTATTCGGGTCTGTGAAATGTACTTCTGCATAAAAAAAAAAAAAAAAAAAAAAAAAAAA
>JANRMT010062811.1:9988836-10055359 GCA_026402145.1 Polypterus bichir lapradei | reverse complement strand
CCCAAGGTCTCGGGAGTATGGTCATTGTGAATAGTTAATACAGAAAAGAGAATACAGAACACACGCCGCACTTGTCCTATCTCTTCTGAAAAACCCTAGGTGAATTTTGAACATGTCCTATGACTGGTCAACACTGTGGACACAGGCGCTAGATCTCCGTCATATTGACCTTTAAAGAATAAAGATTATAGAATCTTTGGCACTCTCCATTACAAGATCCATATGCCCCTCAGGATGTTTGACAATTAAGTGAAGACCAGAATCAGAATCATAGGTTAGCGCACAGGGCCATATTCTAAAATATCTTCGATTATATCTATTTAGTTAGCATGTCGGCGCTGTTCATTTTCAATATAGGTGGTATACTTCCCTGAGAGATCTGAGATACTCCTAATCGGCAACATTTGTTATTAAGTGTATAGGTTTGTCTTGCATTCTAATTCTTAAAGCTGTATCAAACTATTGTTAATTTCAAAGCAAAATGCACCCAATCATTTTGTTTATAACTAAATTAAATAATCCTTATAAATAGATCCCGGTGCTTGATAATACTTAACACTAAACTGATATCATTAAATGGTACTTCTGTGTTTTATTCAGGTTTACTATTTAATATTAATTTGTCTTTTTAAGTTTTATTTTAAAATGAACTCTTTAAGACATATTCAGACTATTCCAGACTGCGCATGTCAAAAAAGCTTATTATTTATTTCAAAAGGTTTCTGTTCATGCTGATTTTGTCACCTATCAATGTTGTTTTTTATACATCACAGCAGTTTTTCAAATTGTAATAACTCCTTTATAACTCCACTTTTTCATGTAATTATTTACTTCATAATTAACTTTTATTTATTTTGGCACAAAGTCCTTTACCATCAAGACTACCAGTCTAGTTCATATTCTAAACTCCAATATTTAATGTTCTTCCTGAATCAGGAGGAACACAAACCTGACTTTTAGTTCCAGATAAGATTCTAACAATAGTCGGCTCATGTTAATCAGCCTCATACTAGCAGATGTTAAATAATGTTTTCCCCAACTCGTTGCAACCCCGTGGAACTGCCTACATAGATGACAGTTTAGCTGATAATATATCGCAGAACACGTAGGTTATGTTGTAGTGTGCTGTGAGCTTGGGGTGATACCATGTTGATCTGGTCTTAATATGTTTTTTAATCTCCTCTGTGACTTAGTATTTGTACATTTTAGTTTTTTACTATCTTATCTTTGTGATATGGTCGAGTCATTGTTACATTTTGGAATAATAATGTCTAGCTTAACTCTGCCCTTGACTGTGATCCTTGCAAAAACCCTGGTCCTTTGACTCGTATTCAAGAAGATTGCAGACACTTGTTGACTCTTGGAATCACAGTTTAAACTTACATCCCCATTCACCCTGAATGCTGCTAAAACAAAGGGTGCTTTTTCACAAACAGGGGAGGAAAGCAGTTTTCAATGACAGCTGTCCTATGTCCTGGACTACCTAAAAGAAAGAATAAACCCCAAAGTTTTAATAAAATTTTAATCCTTGTGTTAACACATATAATATTATGTAACTATTCACTAAAAATTTTCCATCCTGATTTGTCTAACGTGTCCAGCATAAGCCTAATCATCAGCCCTGTAGTGTACAGGCTCCTATACCATACTATAACCATTCTTATTTTCAGGGGCTCATAACTGATGTAAATGGAAGGCTGTTACTAAGCATTAACAGAAATTTCTAAAACTTTGTATTATACAAAGCATCCTGAGTACCAAAGAGCCTGTTGATGAAAATGCGGTTTTAAATTAAAACCTGAACAAGATAACTGTTTTCTATTCAACATAAAATGTTTAGTAAATAGAGACTAAATACAATTTATAACAAAAATGGAACACCGATGGACGACTGAATAACCAAGGAAATCTAATTTAGCTTGAAGTGCCACAGAGTGTTTTACAAATAATCTCCTACAACCGTAGTTCTCAAACTGTGGGGATGACCCCCTAGGGGGCGCGAAGATGTGAAAAACAGAAAAAGAATCAAAAATATGAAAAATACATCTATTGAACCCAAACAAAATAACTTAAACTACATTCTGATACTAGAAAAATAAATATTGAGTTAGATAAAAGTTAAGTAGTTAGAATAAAATATACATCTATGGTATATCATTAATTTTTTTTTTTAAAAAAAAGGACATATTGGTATTAGTGGGCCACTTTCAAAAAAACGTTAGGGGGCGCGATTAAAACTGTTATGAAAACTCTGTTCGCAAAAAAGATATGATAGAAGATATCAGATGTCTCCAGTTCCTACCCAGTTCCTTTAGGGGCTATTATCATTTAAAAGGAGTACAGAAATTAAAGCTATATGCTATGTTTGGGTGTATGTAATCAGAAAGGCTATGATGATTGTAAAGATCATTCAGGAAAACTGTTGGAAAAATGGGCAGAACTCTTTTGGAAACAAGGATTTTTCTTATGTTTTAAAATTGGACCTTTACAAAGATGCTTTTAGATGCTTTATTTTCTAAAGATGCTTTATTTTCATGTTAAAGCAACTGGTCATTTTACGTGGCTACTGAAAATGTATTTTGTTACCTGGAAAAAAACGAAACATCTAGCAATACCAGGTTGTGTGGCGTTCAGTGCTTTTGTTTTATGGCACTGTGTATTTGACCTATAATACTTTTCTCTTGCCTGTTATGGAGCTCTAATTACCTGAAGTTACAGGAATTGGGAAGTGATGAACTATTTTGGTAAGAATATGTGTTAAGGTCTACATAAGAGAGTATAAAGGGGAAAAGTGTCACCCTAGGACCCTATCATGACAAGACAAAAATCATAATTGGGCTTTTCTGTTTTTAACTTTATAATTAAAAATAGTGAAATATTTTCCAGTTATCATCTGTGTTAATAGAAATAATTTTAGTTTTTTGAGTAGACAGAAAATATCAAAATTTTGTGCTAGTGTAACAGTGAGTGCTTTTACATGCATGTACAAAACTGGGATAAGGTGAGTAAACAGGCTAAGGTAGAAACCTGCTTTCTTAAATCTCCGTTTAAATGCCCAAGTGTATTTACAGAGTTTTCCTTTGTCAAATTGCTCCTATGCTATAGAAATGAGCCAAGAAAAAAAAATAAATTAAAAATCATCACTGACCATAGCAAATCCTAAAACATACGTGGAATCTGTCTCTCTTGTGCAGTGTGGGATTACTTTTAAAAATAACTTAATTATATTACTCACACATCTAAAATCACCCGGCCTTTGGGGGGCTACTATTCTGTATTAAAATAATTACTTTTCATTTAGCGAAATGAATGAAAACACAGTTGCCTTATGTCTATTAAGCATTCGCTTCGATATATGCTCCTGGATCCCGTTCATCATTGGAGGCTGTCTCCAACCGGTTGTAACAAATGAGAGTTTATAAAGTTAAAATGTTTCGATATCCCAGACTATTAAAAACATGCGGACCCCCGTGCAAAGATTCCCCTGCTACAGTAAGCCTGATTCGAAAGAGTACGCATTTCACAAACGGGGCCCTTCTGTACGTAGTTCAGAATACCGACCGCTTATTACGCCAGAGCTAATACACAACCGGCCTGCTCTTTTAAACCATGCCTGAATATTCTCAGAGAAGAGGCTCTGTTTGAATTTTCAGACGCCGAGATAAAAACTACTTGATTGTAAAGCCCGTTTCGGTATGAAAAAGCTAATATTGTTTGCTTCAGTCCAGAATTTGTACATTAATCGTCGTACACGCAGATAGATGGATATAAATTCTGCATCTTATATTATACGCACACACGAGCGCGCTCATGCGCCTACACACGAGTACGCGCACGCACGCACTTGAGAATAAACGTGGAAATTATTCATAGTAAGGATAAAATATAAGGGTTCATCCATCCGTTTTCTAAAATCATACTTGTTTGGCGCATATAATAATCAAAAATATGCCATACCGTGATCCTTGATGTTTCCGACGAGATTCGGTTTCCTCTTTCAGTATTAACGGCCTGCTGAGTAATGGACCGGTCTGAACACTTATTTTTATACCCAAAAAAGCTGTATTTTTTTGGAATGTGACCCCTGTGATCTGTAATATCAGATGTTTTCCCCATCATTTTGCCCGGACATCCGTGTAATGGCCGTTGTCCGGTGTTTAAAAACAACACTTTTGGATGGGCGATGAAAAGTCCAGAATTTGTTTAATAGATTCCGTTGTAACCCGTAGATTTGTTTAAACAGATGCACGCATCTCCGTAAGACCTTTTCCACCTTTCACAAATTTTGCTCCGGCCACGAGGTTAAGGGTCATAAATGGACTGAGCGGCCCTAACAGTTGAATTTCACCGATTCCCCAGAGCCCACCTCCCAAATCTGGCCGCCTGGAGCTTTGGAAAAAGCGGTTTTTGACAAAGAGTAATTTAAAGTTCCTTTCTCTAGCCCGAGATATCCGATCTGATTAAGGCATTCAAACTTTTAGAAAAAACTAAACGCCTTTCTTCATGAGGGGAGGATTAACAGGGGTAGAACAAGGGATGGTTTTAGATCGATTTTAATACAAATTATAAATATATTAATTCATATAGCATTTAGACGTCTCAAACGTGATTTAAAAGGGTTCTGCTGCATCTTATTTAACTGTGTGCGTATGACGGGCTTATATCGAAATAGTTATCTCGTGTTTTACACGTTATCATGAAAGCCTTTAACTTTTTAATATCCATGCGTCTTGGGAATGGAAGAAGTATTACGCTCAGCTGCTAAAAAAGCATGCGAGCACCTGGACTGAATCAGCGTTGAGCGGGCAGGGGAGGTGGGGTTTTGGCATCTGTGTTAAGGCACTCGCGCATGCTTCGGTAGGTTCTGAATCAATCCTCGTCAGCGCTGCAGGGACATACAGGTTGCCGCTTACAGCTACGTGTCTGTTCAAAGCCCGCGGAGAGCTTTGGCACTGGCCAGCTCGCGGGCGCGCGCAGGGGCTGCTAAAAGCCAGGCTGCGCAGAGACGTCCTGTCATCTCGTTTCTGTGCGCTGTTGAAGGCTTTTAAACGCAGAGCCAGTCTGTGAGATGGATGTCGGCTGTTGTTCTGTGAAAGGATTTTCACGGAGATGGTAAAAACTGGCCCTGTAAGTGGGCTTAGATAAAATACAAGGGGTTTACAAATGATAAAGTTTAGATATTTTAAAAATAATTGTTACATAGGTACCTGGATTCTTACCTAAAGCAATATTGACAGGAATGGCAAAAAGTTAGACCGGTCAGACCGGAGCATGTGTGTGTGTATGTCCTCGGAAGAAGGGTGTCAGACATCATGTGCTGCCTATTGGTGAGGCTTAGGCAGACCATTCAGTCTGTGTATAGATAGGAACATGCCTGAACTTGTACAGGGTCCGGCTGCAACATGCCTGAACTTGTCTTAGGAAGAGGGGGGCTGGAAAGTGGTTAGGGGTGATGGGTTCAAGGGGGGCGGCGGGGGCCTAGCAGCCCTTGGGCATGTCTGGACTTGCCCTACCGAGATGGTTCAGGGCTGGTGGCCAAGCAGGGGGGCGGGGGGGTCAAGGGGTGGGGGCATCCATCAAATCGCCCCTTGACAGTTTCCTGGGGAAAACAGATGGCAGGGCTAAAGGTCATCAAACAGATGGGTGGGGGTGGTGGGGGGTTCAAGGAGGGTGGGGGCATCCATCAAATTGCCCTTGACAGTTTCCTGGGAAAACAGATGGTTGGGGCTAAAGGTCATCAAAGGTCAACAAACAACCGGTGGTTGGGGGAGGGGACTTCCTGTCATTAATCAACAGGGGCCCGGATAAAGGTCATCAAAGGTCAATAAACAACAGATGGTTAGTGGGGGCAGGACTTCCGGTCTTCAATTAAAAAGGGACGTGGTTTAATCTCATCAATCAAATTGGATTAAATTTTGACAGAACCCACCTGACATATTACTACTGGGAAGGTCTACAGGAGGGTGGTGAGACCAAATTTGTTATATGGGCTGGAGACGGTGGCACTGACCAGAAAGCAGAAGACAGAGCTGGAGGTGGCAGAGTTAAAGATGTTAAGATGTTAAGATTTGCACTGGGTGTGATGAGGATGGACAGGATTAGAAATGGGGACATTAGAGGGTCAGCTCAGGGTGGACAGTTTGGAGACAAAGTCAGAGAGGCAAGAATGCGTTGGTTTGGACATGTGCAGAGGAGAGATGCTGAGTATATTGGGAAAATGATGTTAAAGATAGAGCTGCCAGGCAAGAGGAGAAAAGGAAGGCTTAAGAGAAGGTTTATGGATGAGGTGAGAGTGGATATGCAGGTGATTGGTGTGACACAGCAAGATGCAGAGGACTAGAAAAGATGGAAAAAGATGATCCGCTGTGGCAACCCCTAACGGAAGCAACTGAAAGAAGAAGTTTCAGTTTCAGAAAGACGTTACCAGACGTTGCATTGGAAAAAGCATAGCAATTTGAAACTGTCAAGACAATGATTTTTGCTGAAACCTCCATACTGAGAAGTCATCATATAAAGGGGAAAGAAACTCTAGAATAACAATTTCTTTGTGTTATTTGGCAGTCTTATGACAAGAAGCAGTCTTATAATGATCCTTACTACAGTTGATACGACTTACCTTAACAGAACATGGTACAAAAGATCTATCAACCTGGAGACCAAACTAATTCTCTTACATACACATAGCTCTTGACGCTTACAAGGCTGAACACTAAAGAAGATGGACTACGATTGCATTGACAAGTTTGACATGTGCTGCCATTGACTGGTATTACACTTAATAAATAATACCAAAATACGGCAATCAATTCTTCTACACCAGACCTTCACATATCTAGTGGCCAAATAGAACTTTCAACTATCTGGTCACATATGCTGCATGAACAATAAGTTAGTGAAAAGTGCTCAGGACGTTCCCGCTGGTGAATGGCTAGGCAGTATTATAGGGGGTTGCAGCATTCACAGCCAGATAACCCTTAATGGCTCTATGATAAAGATGATGATATTTCTATTTATTTTTTGAGTGGCCTAAGTCATGAATGCTGTAATCACAAAATTGGGACACATAAAAGTAAGACTTTGGTCAATTTCCTATTATGAATCCTGGAATTGTATTCTTGGATTTTATTCATTCTCCTACAGAAGAAAATAATTAAAAAATAAGCCATGTACAATTTAGCATTTTATGCCAATACTTCAAGTTGACATGCCTGGTCTATTAATCTCATTGTAATGCAGGATTTGCTGTGCTTAAACTTGATTTATTAGCTCTATAATGTCAGAAAGCTTTATTTATTGTTACCTCTAGCATGTATCTAAGTTGCAATACATCTTTCATGATGAGTGAAAAATAAATTCTTGACTGCAAATTTTGAAATTTACGTAAATGTTATTTCAAGCAAACTAGTTACCATCAAGCAGACTAGTTATCAATGAGATGGAGGGTGCAATGAAAGAAATGAGTGGGACAGCCTGTCTACAACCTTTAATTTATTTCACCATTTTATTTATTGATTTTTTACTATTTAACTGTTTTTTTTTTCCATTAACTGTGAGGAGATAACATGTATGCGTAGCCCTTAGGTAAACAAAACAAATGTAGCAACATCTTTTTGGAAGTTAACATTTACTTAAAAGCACAATTTCTGAAAATTCTTTCTGATAAATTGTAAAGCTCCTGGAATGCAAATTATTTAAAGTGAATGTCAGACTTACTGCAGATGAAAGGAGCTCTCCACCGAGGTTGTGAATTTCTGATTTCACCTGACTGCAGATTTTAAGCTGATGTGAATACAGCTTGATTTGTTGTAAATATGCTAGCAGATCTTGTTTACATGATGGATCTTGACACTAAATAAAAAAATAAGAAAAAAAAGATTAATCTTTGCAGCCATTTTGATGAGATATAGATTGAAAATGCACAATATGATAGATAGATAGATAGATTATATACCATAGATAGATAGATCGATAGATAGGTTCACCCCACGCTCTTACCTTAAAGCTGAATTAAAAGCACAGGAAATTTAATTGACTGAGGATATTTATTCATTAAGGCAAGAGAGGAGAAAACTACAAAACCTTATAGTTCTGTATCGGTCTAGTTTGAGTGGAGACAGGTATTGTATCTATTTGGCAGTTTAACCTTAGTGTTCCCCATTTCTCTCTCTTCTCAAAGGTTAGATTCGGGCGCCCTCCCTGTCTTTGGCAGTTAAGTGTGAAATGGTAAAAAAAAGAGGAAAAAAGCCTGCAAATTACTGGTTACGTCTCAGTGTGTTTTTCTGATGTTGTTGCAACGTCTGATATTGTTATGCCCCTCCAACTCTTGTTCGCACCAGTTCTGGCTCTTCTCTTGTGTCCTCTGCTGCCAAGAGAACATTCTGCTTTTATTTTAAATAGAATTGACTTCCTTTTTAAGATTCAAAAACTTCAATCGTATCTTTTCTTTCTTAACCAGAAGGCAAACAATATTGAGATCTAAGCAAAACCAACAGATGACTAGACTTAATTGACCCCATCTGCACTTTTGTATCCAAGCATTGGTGTTAATACAATATTTTAATAGATAAAGTGAAGGTCTGCGAAATACAAACAATTTTGTTGTTGCTACAGACACAATGAGAGCACTAACAAAACATAGTATTTCATCAAGCATAGTGTTTCATTAACAGAACTATTTTGCTTCTAATTTGGTTGGAGCAAAAATTATAGATATAAAAAATTGAAGACAGGACTTTTGACCAATGAAGGAGGGAAAAAAGCCTGTTTTCAGCTTAAAAGTACGGTACCATGTGAAGGAGCTTTCTGTTTGTGGAATACTTTCATTTTCCGGAGTTATTTATTTAACAATATTTTAGCAAAAAATACATGTGCCTTGCAAACTGCGAGCATGTGATTGGATGACCTGGGGCCTCATGCATTAACGCTGTGCATAGAATTCACACTATAACACGGTGTAAGGACAGGAGTAGAAATGTGCTTAATTACAAAAAAATCCAGATGCATAAATCTGTGCGTTTGCCAACTTCCACGTTCTTCCGCTCCATAAATCTCGGTCAGTGTGAAAAGTAACGCACGTGCACATGCCTGCTGTCCCGCCCCAACTCCTCCCAGAATTACGCCTCTTTGAATATGCAAATCAATATAAATAGCCCTTAAGCTCAGCGTTCTGTGAAAAGGCAATGGCAAAAGCACGGGGGGAAATAGAAGAATTTCAGCGAATACCAAGTGGAGGCAAGAAAAAACTTACTATTTGTTGGTTTATACAGTGGTATAAACAACAAAAGGAAGTTGATCGAGTGACATAGCGTGCCGGAGAAACTCGAAAGCTCAAGTTCACAAAGTCGCACAGTGCCCGAAATTAAAAAGAAGTTGTCAGATATCAAAGTTGCCGTGAAAAGGCAAGTCGTAGCCCACCGTCTGAGTGTCATATGAAAGCATATATTAGGGTAAAGAGAAAAAAAAATAGGCACACAGTGGGAAAAAAGCACGAAATGTCAACCTTAATCTCAAAACTTCCTCTTTAATCACGTAGTTTATTTTGTCATTAAAGTAGAACATCATAAACTTCATCTTAAAATCGTTTAATTTACTAGTTTCTCAAATCCCATCGTAACAAAAGTAGCACGTTAAATGCTTTGTTTTGTATTTGATCTTCTATGTGCTGTATGTGTGTGAATCACTATGTGCTTCTGGGCTTTCTCCTCCTCCGACAGGACACAGAATCCATTACATTTGTAATATTACAGCTCTCTGAATAATTAAAATACTGAGATGTATATGTGATATCATTTTCATGATGATAGCATATTATTAAACATGGGAACACAGTGGTGCAGTGATTGTTCATGTCTAACGCAAGATGCCTGCTGTGTTATGCGCAACCTTTGATGAAATACTTTATTGTAGCAGTGCTGTCTGTTTCAAACGTACTAACCCCCAATTCCTGTCCTTTTCTTTCTCCAAATACCCAATTGCTACACAATCAGCTCTGTAATAGATATTAAGCCATCTCTAAGCTTAGAACACAAATTCTTCTAAACTTTTAAGGAACATTGAAATATCTTCATGGTACATGTTGAATTATTCTATCCATCTATCCTTTCAGTGTTGCGCCAGCACCAGCAAGAATACAGCACAAGGCAGGAACAATTGGTGAACGGAGCGCCAATTAACAATATAAATTACTTAAATAAAGTTAAAGTTTTATCTGTATAATATAATAAACATATTTTGCTGCATTTCATCTTAAAAATGATATCGTCATCATATATAAATACGCACTTTATAAAGTGGCTCAGGTTGTGCAATATTATAAATGTATCGCAACTTTACAGTGAGGTAATTATACTTATAAGTACAAATAGTTCTACAAGGAGCACTTGATGGACTGATTGAGTGCGTTTATAGTTCTTGGGATGAAACTGTTTCTGAACTATGAGGTCTGTACAGGAAAGGCTCTGAAAAGTTTGCCGTATGAAAGCAGTTCAATAGACAGCATGGCTGAGGAAGCGTGTGCTTGATGCTGTATACCAATAATTCTCTTTCCAGTCAGATGCTGTACAGCTGTGATTCCCCACTCAGATACAGTGATATAAATACTATAAGTGGTGCAGTGAGAGTAATATGGAAAAAGATGATCCACTGTGGCAGCCCCTAATGGGAGCAGCTGAAAGAAGAAGAAGGTGCAGTGAGAGTAACAACGCTAAAGCAGCTATTGTATTTAGATAGATAGACAGATAGATAGATAGATACTTTATTAATCCCAAGGGGAAATTCACATACTCCAGCAGCAGCATGCTGATAAAAAAAAATATTAAATTAAAAAGTGATAAAAATACAGGTAAAACAGACAATAACTTTGTATAATGTTAACATTTACCCCGCAGGTGGAATTGAAGAGTTGCATAGTGTGGGGGAGGAATGATCTCCTCAGTCTATCAGTGGAACAGGACAGTGACAGCAGTCTGTTGCTAAAGCAGCTCCTCCGTCTGGAGATGATATTGTTCAGTGGATTCTCCATGACAGCGTTCGTCACTCTGCCATGGATGTCAAACTGTCCAGCTCCGTGCCTACAATAGAGCATGCCTTTCTCACCACTTCTTCTTTACGCTGCCTCCCCAGCACGCCACCTTGTAGAAGAGGGCACTCGCCACAACCGTCTGATAGAACATCTGCAGCATCTTATTGCAGATATTGAAGGATGCCAGTCTTTTAAGGAAGTATAGTCGGCTCTGTCCTCTCTTGCACAGAGCATCAGTATTGGTAGTCCAAGTCCAATTTATCATCCAGCTGCACTCCCAGGTATTTATAGTTCTGCACCCTCTGCACACAGTCGCCTCTGATAATCACGGGGTCCAGGAGGGGCCTGGTCCTCCTAAAATCTACCACCAGCTCCTTGGTTTTGCTGGTGTTCAGGTGTAAGTGATTTGAGTCGCACCATTTAACTTTTGCACGTGGCAGGACTCCAAGTTGTATTGGAAGTCCGATGTATATAGGCTGAACAGGACCGGAGAAAGTACAGTCCCCTGTGGCACTCCTGTGTTGTTGACCACAATGTCTGACCTGCAGTTCCCGAGATGCACATACTGAGGTCTGTCTGTAAGATAGTTCACGATCCTTGCCACCAGGCATGAATCTACTCCCTTCTCTGTCAGCTTGTCCCTAAGGAGCAGAGGTTGGATGGTGTTGAAGGCGCTAGAGAAGTCCAGTAACACAATTCTTACAGCACCACTGCCTCTGTCCAAGTGGGAGAGGGATCGGTGTAGCATATAGATGATGGCATCCTCCACCCCCACCTTCTCCTGGTATGCGAACTGCAGAGAATTGAGGACGTGGCGGACCTGTGGCCTCAGGTGGTGAAGCAGCAGCCGCTCCATGGTCTTCATCACATGTGACGTCAGAGCGACAGGCTGGAAGTCACTCAGCTCACTAGGACGTGATACCTTTGGGTCTGGGGTGATGCAAAATGTTTTCCAAAGCCTCTGGACTCTCCCCTGTTCCAGGCTCAGGTTGAAGATGCATTGTAGAGGACTTACAAGCTCCAGCGCACAGGCCTTCAGCAGTCGTGACGATACTCCATCTGGACCCACTGCTTTGCTAGCACGAAGTCTCCTCAGCTCTCTGCTTACCTGGGCTGCTTTAATTGTGGGTAGTGATGTCTCTCCTATGCTGGTATCAGCAGAAGGATGGGGGTCGGGTGCAGTACTCCGAAGTGAGAGTGGGTTAGGGTGGTCAAACCTGTTAAATAACTTGTTCATTTGGTTTGCTCTCTCCAAGTCTCACTCGATGGTGGCACCCTGCTTCGAGCTGCAGCCAGTGATGATCTTCATCCCATCCCACACTTCCTTCATGCTGCCATTCCGCAACTTCTGCTCCAGCTTTCTCCTGTACTGCTCCTTCACCTTCCTGAGCTGGACTTGGAGTTCCTTCTGCACACGCTTGAGCTAATGCTGATCACCGCCTTTAAAAGCCCTTTTCTTCTGGTTCAAAAGGCCCTTGATGTCACTTGTAATCCATTGCTTGTTGTTAGCATAGCAGCGTACTGTTTTTACTGGAACTACAATATCCATACAGAAGTTGATGTAGTCAGTAGTGCAGTCAACAACCTCCTCAATGTTCTCACTATATGATCACTGCAGGATATCCCAGTCCGCAGTTCCAAAACAGTCTCTCAGAGCCTGCTCTGCCTCAGGGGACCACTTCCTGAATGAGCGTGTAGTTGTAGGTAGCTCCCTCACTCTTGGTTTGTAGTGAGGCTGAAGCAGAACCAGGTTATGATCTGCTTTCCCAAGAGCAGGCAGCGGAGTGGCGCTGTATGCATCTTTAACGTTTGCATACAGTAGGTCAATAGTCCTATTTCCCCGGGTGTTACAATCCACATACAGGGAGAAGGCAGGTAATGTTTTGTCCAGTGTCACATAGTTAAAATCTCCAGCGATTAGCACAAGCGCCTCAGGGTCCTGTGTCTGTAATTTAGCAACAGCGGAATGGATGACGTCACCCGCTTTCTCCATGTCCGCCTGAGGAGGGATGTAAACAATAACAACAATGACGTGTCCAAACTCTCTGGGCAAGTAATAGAGACGCAGACTTACGGCCAACAGTTCGATGTCCCTGCAGCAAGTGGAGATTTTAACATTTTGTGACAGATAGGAGGCGCTATCACTCCCTTGAACCCTTGTCCAAGACGTCAAGTAAAAGTCCAATAGTTGACTTTATTACTACACAACAGTGCACAAAGCACCCTCCTTTCCACAATACTCATAAATAACCAATACACAATCAATAATAAACTCTCCACCACTCACAGACGCGTTGCCACCCTTCCACCTAGCTCAGCTCGCCGTCTGGGAGCTGTCACAGTCTTTTTATAGTCCCTGACCTGGAAGTGTTCCAATCCCCAGTTCATGTGATCGTTATCACTTCTGGGTCAGATAAAAAGTCCTTTTCTTCATCCCGGAAGTATGTTACATCTGCTGTCGTTTTGTTTATGACGCACTTCTGGGTTATAGGGCACATATAACTCTCTGGGCCTCCCTGCAGCGTCCCCTGTTGGCCCCTGGGGTATCCAGCAGGTTTGTAGGGGAAAACTCAATAGTCCATGATTCCCTGCTGGCATCCGGGGCACCTCCATGCTGCAGGGAGAGCTCCATCTGGCGGCCTGGGGGTATTGGCCGTGATGACAAGCCGGCCATAGACCACAGTTTACATGTCCAGAGTTGTACCACCTTGTATTCACATAGAGAGCGAATCCTCCTCCTTTCCACTTCCACAGATATTTGCGTCTCTGTCCGCTCTAACTGTGCTAAACCCGGGTAGCTCCACATTAGCATCTGGGATGGTAGTTGTTAGCCACGTTTCACAAAAACACAACAAACTGCATTCTCTGTAGGTCCTGACATTTTTCACCAGCGCGGCCAGTTCGTCGATCTTATTTGGTAGTGAGTTCACATTTTCCAGGATCACAGAAGGCATCAAAGGCTTGTAATGCCACTTCCTCGCTAGCCTCTTAGTTTTTAGCTTAGTGACGGCTCTGCTGGCACGATACCACCTTCTTACCTCATCAGGTAAATAGAGAACCATACTGACGTGGGCAATTGTTCTCAGCGCTTGAAGTTGACTACCTGAATAGACGAGTCTCAGCGTGTAAAAATCCATGTCCAAGTAGTAAAAAGTGTCCAGGGAACGAGTCCACATAAAAGAAAGTAGTAGGAGTGATCAGTGAAATAGAGAAAAAGGTAGAAAGATTAAGTTGTACACTGAGCTGCTGGAGAGGCTGCCACTCACAGCGGCACCTGAGTCATAGTCATTTAGAATAGTTTGACCATTCTATGGAATGTTATATTGTTACAGGTTAATTACAATCAGATGCATTAAACTAACAAACAATATGTGGTTAATTTCAGTGTATTTATAAAGCCTAAAAAAGGATCTAAAAAAGAAAGGGAAACCACACTGGAACAGTAGCACTGCTTTCATGGTGGGTGCCGCTAGTCTGCAAAACCGAGTGCAGAACTTGCGTATGCCAGGGTATGAGCTACCGTGGAAATGTGCATGGCTTTACGCCATGATTTACATCACGATTTGAACGTGGAAACATTCTTACGCAACATTTTTGTGCATCCGCACCGTTTATACATGAGGCCCATAATGTTTGGATTATGTGTCATGAGTGTCGTGAGATTTTTTCATGGATGTTTTTGACAGTGTTTGCTGGTCACTATTGGGTCCCATTCTATCAGTAACTTTGTTATGTCCATTCCCAACAAAATCACGAGATTAAACATTTTTCTTGGGTGTCATTACGAAACTACATAGGGTAGGTAACATAAAAATAAACATTTTTGGATGGAGTATTCTTATAAAGAAAAAAAGGAAAAACAAGGGTTCTAAATTAAAATTATTGTGAGATAAGTAAGTTTCCTTAGACAAAGTAACTGGCTACTAATTATTCCTTATAATGTTATTAGGTCAAGTGTGACCTGATTTTGAGTTTGAAATCAATAAAAGTATCTGAAATATCATCTGTTAAGTATGAAACTTTGCGTGTTTTCTACATTTTCCCAATTGACAAACAGAAAAGAAACACAAAACATCCCATTCCTTATACAGCTTCTAAAAATGTTTACATTGCCATGTGTTTTGGGACTGTTCTCCACAAGTTAAGACGGCGCATAAATATAAAATAGGTTTAGAATCAAAACAATTTCATGTCTAGGGGACCTAAACAGGGGTGTCATTGAGTCAGTATTTGATACCTTTATAAGGCTTAAGAAAGATGTTCCAGTGAAACTCAACCAAAGAGTGGTCCTTGAGGAGCTGTATTTAATGCCCGTGAGCTACACATAAGTGAACTCCGCTCTATTCAGATCACAGACTTTGGGACCATAATTCTTGATCAAGTACAGTTTTTTCCCATAGCCACAAGTCTAAGGGTTCCAATATCCCTCTTGGTCCCATACAGTTAGGAGTCGGTACCAGTAAATTACAGAGTTGACTCAATTCTTCTTCTTTTGGTTTCTCCCGTTAGGGGTTGCCACAGTGGATCATCTTCTTCCATACCTTTCTTATATTAATTACAGGGTTGACTCAATATAATATGAAAATAAAAAGAGGAAAACTGTGCATGTTATTTGCCATATGAGCCTAACAATTATTTTGGAGAGGGTCGATTTAGTTATCAATATTCTGCGGTCAATTAAGATGGCTGTGAATGTGATGGAGGCACTCAGAGGGATGTGATTAGGAAGAACTGCTTATTTAATCTGAATCAAAGTGAATTCTAATTTGATTCTTTTTTGGTGCTAGTTTTTGACTGTCCACAATGAAACCCATGTTAGAATACAATAGTTTCTCATAAACATTTGATTTATCCTGGAATCATAAAAAAAAACACCTTACTCTAAATTTTATAGAAATTCCCTGTATTATCGTGATATTTCCCTGTACTTACCCTTTACCTAGGGATAAGTGTACTCATCAGATTCGTTACTAGGTTGATCTACTGTTGCACCTTAAGATTAACACACACATACATTGCTATACGCATTACACACAGAAACTCAACAGTGCCATATGAATGATAAACACAGCTGGTTAATCTCTACCACTTTAAACCACACAAGTCCCTCATGAATAACACAACTTGTCACTCTCCTAGCACTTCATGAGACTTACATACACACAGACCTTAACCACAACAGTGGCCCATGAATGACACACACACAGCTGGTTAACCTCTAGCACTTTAAACCACAAAAGTGCCTTAAGAATAACACAGCCTATCACTCTCTCAGCACTTCCAGAGAGTTGCTTATCATCGGCATGAGCAACATACAACGTTTTAAAGATATCTCAGACCTAAATATTACTTTTGGTCTCCAAGAATACATTTAAACATACAAAGGCTCAGAATCCTTGACTATAGGCCATTTATCAGCCAAGAATGCCTTTCTTTACGTACTGTTCCCTACTTTTGGGTGAGGCTCTCACCCTCAGCCCTTAATAAACCTCGCAGTACAGAGGTAATGGCAAATCTCCGGCTACACCAGGTGCTAAAAGAAATCTACCTTATTACTTCAATCTCTCTAGACATTAAGAAAAAGCATAGAAAGTTAAAAGCAGCATGGTATTTATTACAGGAATAATACTACCAGTAGAACAAATAATAATAGAAAATAGGATTGATAGTAAAATCTGGATATATATAGTCTTTAGAAAGGGCTTACAAAAAAGTAAAAAAAAAAAGTTCTTTTGCTTGAACAACTGTTTTAAAAGTGTGGTACAACTGGGAAGAGGATATGCTTTGATATGTCCTGAATTTAGTTAAGCTGTTGTTATCTTGAGCAAAATATAATATAATGAAAATACAGAACAAACTTTACAGATTTCGTTCCCCACAACATTTCCTTTTAATCACCCTCGGAATACAACCCCCTGAGATGCAAAACACTTGTCCCAGCATTTCTCCAATTCTTGTTAACATTTCCTGTACTCTTTTGTTACCATATCTAGAACCTCCTGTGTGTTTTTGTTTAATTTTTTGCAGGCTTTCTTCCATGGTAGCAAATCTTCCATTCAGTTTCAATTTTAATTTGGGGAATAAAAAGAAGCAACAAGAAGCGAGATCTGGCAAATATGGGAGCTACAAAGCAACTCCCACAATTGTTTTAAGTCAAACCCTCTTTGACTGACAGCACAGTGTGTTCAGGTGCATTGTCTTTGTGCAAAATCCAGTTTTGGGTGTGCCCTGTCTTTGGATTTTTTTTTTCCTGAAGCTTCCCTGCAGATGTCTCAGCAGTTCAGTGTAAATAGTCTGCCATTTGGGAAACAAGCTCTTAATGAACAAGTCCTTCAAAATTGAAAAACATGATTATCATTGTCTCTTGAAAACCTGACATGGTGGCTTGAAAAAAAAAATGGCCAAAGTCAGCTACTCGATTGTGGAATAAACACCAGAAATAAAGTCTTGATCAGCTCAGCACAATGCCACTCGGTAGACTGATTAACCAGACTGTAGGCATATGATTCCTACATGGAGGAAATAAAAATTATTAGGCTTGAATACACAATTTGTGGTCTGAAACATGAAGGCACCCCTTATGAGAAGGACAAGGAAGTCATAGTGGACTCATCACTCTCTACATCCAGACAATGTACAAAACTGATCAAGAACACTAAAAGGATGTGAAGTTATATATCGCAATGTTTGGAGTACAAGTCAAAGAAGGTTACAGTGCATCTGGAAAGTATTCACAGCGTATCACTTTTTCCACATTTTGTTATGTTACAGCCTTATTCCAAAATGGATTAAATTCATTTTTTTCCTCAGAATTCTACACACAACACCCGATAATGACAACGTGAAAAAAGTTTACTTGAGGTTTTTGCAAATTTATTAAAAATAAAAAAAGTACATGTACATAAGTATTCACAGCCTTTGCCATGAAGCTCAAAATTGAGCTCAGGTGCATCCTGTTTCCCCTGATCATCCTTGAGATGTTTCTGCAGCTTAATTGGAGTCCACCTGTGGTAAATTCAGTTGATTGGACATGATTTGGAAAGGCACACACCTGTCTATATAAGGTCCCACAATTGACAGTTCATGTCAGAGCACAAACCAAGCATGAAGTCAAAGGAATTGTCTGTAGACAAATCTGGGGAAGGTTACAGAAATATTTCTGCTGCTTTGAAGGTCCCAATGAGCACAGTGGCCTCCATCATCTGTAAGTGAAAGAAGTTCGAAACCACCAGGTCTCTTCCTAGAGGTGGCCGGCCATCTAAACTAAGCGATCGGGGGAGAAGGGCCTTAGTCAGGGAGGTGACCAAGAACCTGATGGTCACTCTGTCAGAGCTCCAGAGGTCCTCTGTGGAGAGAGGAGAACCTTCCAGAAGGACAACAATCTCTGCAGCAATCCACCAATCAGGCCTGTATGGTAAAGTAGCCAGACGGAAGCCACTCCTTAGTAAAAGGCACATGGCAACCCACCTGGAGTTTGCCAAAAGGCACCTGAAGGACTGTCAGACCATGAGAAACAAAATTTGGAGGAAACCAGGCACCGCTCATCACCAGACCAATACCATCCCGACAGTGAAGCACGGTGGTGGCAGCATCATGCTGTGGGGATGTTTTTCAGTGGCAGGAACTGGGAGACTAGTCAGGATAAAGGGAAAGATGACTGCAGCAATGTACAGAGACATCCTGGATGAAAGCCTGCTCCAGAGCGCTCTTGACCTCAGACTGGGGTGACGGATCATCTTTCAGCAGGACAACAACCCTAAGCACACAGCCAAGATATCAAAGGAGTGGCTTCAGGACAACTCTGTGAATGTCCTTGAGTGGCCCAACCAGAGCCCGGACTTGAATCCGATTGAACATCTCTGGAGAGATCTTAAAATGGCTGTGCACCGACGCTTCCCATCCAACCCGATGGAGTTTGAGAGGTGCTGCAAAGAGGAATAGGCGAAACTGGCCAAGGATAGGTGTGCCAAGCTTGTGGCATCATATTCAAAAAGACTTGAGAATGTAATTGCTGCCAAAGGTGCATCGACAAAGTATTGAGCAGTCTGTGAATACTTATGTACATGTGATTTCTCCGTTTTTTTATTTTTAATAAATTTGCAAAAGCCTCAATTAAACTTTTTTTCACGTTGTCATTATGGGGTGTTGTGTGTAGAATTCTGAGGAAAAAAATGAATTTAATCCATTTTGGAATAAGGCTGTAACATAACAAAATGTGGAAAAAGTGATGTGCGCTGTGAATACTTTCCGGATGTACTGTATGCTGAAGTAGTATGATACACTAGTTAGGCCTCACCTGTAGTAATTTGTTCAGTTCTGGTCCCCATATTACAAAAAAGACATAGCAGCTCTAGAGAAAGTCCAAAGGAGAGCAACTAGGCTGATTATGGAACTAAAAGGTATGAACTGTTAGAAGAGACTGAAGGAGTTGAACCTTTCTAATGTAAGCAAAAAGAGACTGAAATGTTTAAAATTATTAAAGGAATTACTATTGTGGAACACAGCCTGGACACAGACAGGCAGACAACTTTTAAGCACCACAACACGTTTATTTACAACACTAATATTTACACGGTGAGACACACAACCCCTAAACTCCCCAAAAGTCCAGGCCTCAACATTGCCTTTTCCTTCTTCAGGCTGCCTCCTTTTCTCTCCTCCCGAGCTCTGTCTTTCTCTGCTCCCGACTCAAGCCCTCGAATGGAGGGAGGTGGTCCCTTTTATACACACCTGGATGTGCTCCAGGTGCCTCCCGATTAGCTTCTGCCAGCACTCCCAAGTGTGGCAGAAGTACCGGCTGTGCACCTGGAAGCACTCCTGGTGCCCCTGGTCTTCCCTCCAGCACTTCCGGGTGTGGTGTAAGTGCTGACGGCCAGGGCTCCTCAAGCATTGGGGTGCCCCCTGGTGGTGACCATGGGCCCCTATATGGTCGAGCTTCTAAGCTCTGTTCCCGTGGTCCCCAAAGCCACCAGGGCAGTCGTCCCCTCGTGGTCTGGAGGAGGCTAAGCCCTCCTCTGGTCCTCCTGGGCATCCCGGCTGGGTACTCGCCACACTATAAAAATAAATTCTGCCACAAGAACACGGGGACATGTTTGGAAACCTGTACCTTTTACATACATGTAAACTACAGACACATGGAATAAATTACCAAGTGGTGTGTGCAGTGGAAAGTAGATTTTTAGTGATCTTTAAATCTTGACTTGATGTTATTTTGAACAATTTAGATAAATAGGACAGACAAGCATGTTGGGCTGAATGGCCTATTCAAGTCACAATTTTTCTAATGTGATAATGTACTTTGGCCAAAGCAAATAGCCAAATTTGTGGTGGTTGTATCTAATCTGAGATTGTATTTTTGGGTCATCTGAGACATAGATCTGATGGGTAGCAGGTAGAAACATAGTTATTTATTAACTTCCTCCTGTTGAGAATCTGTTTCATGTTTTGGTACGTGAGGTGAACAGCTGCTTACTTGTGTAAAGTGTGTCTGTTATTTGTCTACATAATGTGACTGAAAATGTCTTAGTTTTTAGTTTTGTGCATTGCATTGCCAATTTTATTTCAATCCATTCATCCACAGATCTATTTACTGATCATGTCTGATCTGTTTTTTAAGGTTATGGGGAGAATAGGCTTATCCTGGTAGCCAGTGGTAGATATCTCTCCAGTTTTGATGTCATTGCATTGGTTACCTGTGTCATTTAGAATTGACTTTAAAATACTGCTTATGGTTTAAAAAGCTTTAAATAATCTCGCTCCATCCTATATCTCGGAATGCCTTTCACCTTACACTCCAAATCGTAACCTTAGTTCTTCAAATTAGTATCTGCTTATAATGCCAAGAGCTAAACTTAAAAGAAGTGGTGAGGCAGCCTTCTGCTGTTATGCACCTAAAATCTGGAATAGTTTACCAATAGACATTTGCCAGGCTAATAATGTGTAGCATTTTAAAAAACTGCTAAAAACACATTATTTTAATATGGCTTTCTTATAGCTTCATTTTAGTGTAACCGTGATATTCTGTATATGCATTTAATTATAATTTTTGTTCATGTCTCTGAAATCCGTACTAACCCCTACTTTCTCTGCTGTTCTTTTTCTGGTTGTCTGTGGTGGCGATCTGCGCCACCACCACCTGATCAAAGCACCATGAAGTCCCTACATTGATGGATTAAAGGCCAGAAGTCCACCTGACCATCATCATCAAGTTCTTCCATGTGAAGCCTGAATACCATGAGGACTCATTTAGATCATTTATGTTAGGTAGAATGCCTAGTGGGGTCTGGGCGGTCTAATGGCAGTTTTTGTTTTTTCTTTCCTCCCTGGCCATCGGACCTTACTTTATTCTTTGTTAATTAGTATTGCCTAATTTGTATATTTTTTCTTTTTTCTTTCTTCATCTTGTAAAGCACTTTGAGTTAGATCATTTGTATGAAAATGTGCTATATAAATAAATGCTGTTGTTGTTGTTGGACATGGACAACGTGACCTGGCACCAAGAGTGGTATCTTGCCTAGGGTGCCGTGGGGAGCCTGCACCAAAAAATCTAGAATAAGTCGGTTAAATCATTAGGGGATCCGTTTATGAAAGTTGAGGGGCATGCACTATGAATACAGAGAGGCACACACAAGGTCATCAAAGTCTAGTAACACTGCGTACTGTCACCTGAGGGGAGGTGTATATGAAAGGTAAGGGCCATGTGCCCTGTACACAGAGAGATGCTGTTTATGTAACTTTAGGGACGCACGCTCTGGGTACCAAGGGGGAGCCCCTGATCGTCAAGGTCTAATACTGACTTCCCACTATGGATACAGCGGGATCCCACCCTCCCCTCCGCAATACACACCTAGTACCCCAAATACGCTTTGATCAGCTCTGCTGGTAGCACCGGGTTGAATTTACCAAATATCTATACCTGGGATGCCAATTTATTGCCTGGCTACTTCACAACAGTAATTCATTCTTACTACTTGGGAAATTAATTATTCAATATAGTGCTTTACCTAATAAATACAGATTCACTGTGCCTTATGGATTTTACAATGTTGTAGACCCTTGGGCAGGTAAGTGCCCTGCTCTCAGATGAGATTAGAACCTTTTTGTAGCTTGCCAGCCACAGTGCACTCACAGCTTGGATAATGAACATACTGCTTTTGAATAAAAAAATGTCAGATCACTTAAATTCAAGCAGTAAAGAAAGATATATCCCATTGGTTCAAACATTTCATGTGGGGGCTAGGAGACTGTTGTGTCTCTGACATCATTTCATAAAAGAAGGTCATCAAAATACATCATAAATGATACTCTGTGGGAGAAGCTATAGAGAGCACTGTAGACAACCAAGGTGAAAAGCTGTTTTCATTTTTCACAAGCATAACTGCACAATAACAGATCAATAAAATAATTTTGGCTGAAAAAGTTCCTCATTTTTTCCTGGAATTCTTCAGTGCAGCTGGCTTCATACCTTATTTCTCCACAGTTTCACTGCAGGTTCCATATTACATAACACCATTAAAGCCTCTTCAGCCTCTTTTCAACAAAAGTTTGCTTTTCCCTTCTGTTTATTTATACTGTACTTTTCTGTCAATGAAAAACAAGTATTTTATTATTTTAAAACTCATCCATCCATCATCACGTCTTCTATTGCAGGAGAGAATAATGTGCATATGTTCAGGATATCAGTTCTGACGAGAAGACTCTGTTCACCAAATGTGGTAGTTTTGACAATAAGATATTGGAGAAATTACAATGACTGCGATTGGAACTTTTTACATCTCACTGAGTGCTAATGCAATGGAGGCACTTAGGCTACAGAATAATGCAATCAGTGGACTCTACTGTAGTCTACATGCCCTGAGGCTGTTTTCATCGTAGAAGTTGATTTTAATTAGGCATACTTCAAAGTTACTGTTCACAGGTTGTAAGGTTACCAAGCAGCCACTAGTAATAAGAAATATTGTAAGGCATTCTTGCATATACACATGTGGTGGATTCAGACTCTATTCAGACCCCTTCACTTTTCTCCCACTTTGGTATGTTGTTGCCTTTTTGCTTTTAAATTAATTTAAATTCATCCTTTAAATGAATTTCTCTTCCCCACATTAAGCAACATTCAGTATTCCAGAATGACAAAGCAAAAACAGGATATCAAAACTTTTTGCAAATTTAATAAAAATAAATCATTGAAATATTACATTGACACAAGTATTCAGACTGCTTTCTGAGTACTTAGTTGAAATCCCTCTGGCAACAATTCCACCCTGCTGTCTTTTTGGGTATGACATAAAAATCTTCTCACACCTGGACTTGAGGATTTTTCCAACATTTTTCTCTACAGATCCTTTCATGTTCTGTCAGCTTGGATGAAAACCATTCATGGACAGTGTCTCACACGCGGGCTTAGGGGGCAGCAAAAAGGTCCAAATGAGGGCAAAATAGCAAGAGATAGGGGTTTGGAACAGAGCACTAATGCCTTTTTTCCTCTTCCCACAGACCAACAGAAAACTAGTCCAATTTTCTCACCTCAGTCCCACGCAACAATGTCACTTCTGGTTACTTTCATGATGATGTCACTTTTGGTCTCTCATTGATGACATTGTTTCCGTCCCTCATTGATAATGTCACTTCTAGTCCCCTTTTGATGACATCACTTATGGCTCCTCATGATGACGTCATTTCCTTCAAGATCACTTCCCTTTCCTTTCTGATCCTAATTTCCTTCCTGCCACCATTCCATAAAAGACTCGTGAAAGAATTCTTTTTATTGTCATATTTCAATTTTGACCATTGAATCAGCCTTTATTTGACTACTTAGACCACTAACATTATACGGGGAATTCCCGCAACTCTTCTTTTGCTCTTCATCTGCCTTCATTCTTTACAACAGGAACTTTCAGGTCTCTCCAGAGATGTTAAATTGGGTTCTACTATATGCTCAGTAAATTTCCCAGAGTTGTCCTTAAATCACTCCTGTGTTGTGTTTGCTTTGTGCTTAGGGTCATTGTCCGGTTGGAAGGTGAACCTTCAGCTCAGTCTGATGTCCAGAGTGCTCTGGAACAGGGTGTCATTAGGGATGCCTCTGTAATTTTCCCTATTCAGCTTTCAAGGTTTAGTTTCCCAGTCCCTGCTGCTGAAAAATAACCCCAGAGCATGATGATGCTACCACTAGGCTTTACCATTGGAAAGATATTGTACAGGTGATGAGCTGTGCCTGGTTTCCTCTAGATATGGGTGCTAAATCTTGGTTTCATCAGATCCGAAAATTTTGAGAATCCCTTAAGTGCCTTTTGGTAAACTCCAAGTGGGCTTCCATATGTCTTTTTTTGAGGAGAGATTTCTGTCTGATCATTATGCCATAAAGACTAGATCAGTAAGGTTGTCCTTTTGGAAATTTCGTATATCTCCACAAAGGTTTTATGAAGTTCAGCCAAAGTGACCATCAGGTACTTGGTCACCTTTCTTACCATGGCCCTTCTCCATCGATTGCTCAGTTTAGCCAGGTGATCATCTCTAGGAAGAGTAGTAGTTGTTCCAAACTTCCTCCATTTAAGACTTATGGAGGAAATTGTGCTCTTGGTAAACATGAATGCTGCAGAAATAGTTTTAGCCTTCCCCAGATGTGTTTTTCTACATCGGGGGGGCCCACACTTTTTTGGCTTGCGAGCTACTTTAAAATGACGAGGTCGAAATGATCTACCTACATTAAAAATGCTATATATATATATATATATATATATATACTGAGTATACTTTATACATAAAATGTATGTACCTTGCATAACTAAATAACCTTTATGGCACAATAACAATTCAATACATTTATGGTCATTACAGTATTTGGATATAATAATCGTCATGTGGGAAAAGGCTGACTCGCATAAATAAGTAGAGCCGAATAATTCAGGCAAGGAGCTTTTGAATTCAGCCGAGTGAAAAATGATGACTGTCTGATTAACTGCGATTTTAGTTCCCTCTCCTTTCTCTTTCTCAGATCGAATTTTGGAAGGACGTCAGTTTCGTAGTTTTTATGAACAGTTCAAAAGTGCCTTTCCACATTTTCCTTCTTTGGAATAGCAATGATAGATTGACAGATCAGACAAATGCACTTCGATTGTGACATTGTCAGAAAAAAATCCTCTTCCAATTCCACATCCAGCCCATACCCTCCCCAAACAATTTTTTTTTAAATCCCTTCTTTAGTCAATATAAATTGGAAGGCTAACTAGATTACAGCCGGAGTTTTGCAGTAGCTCACGCGTTTGATCATGCGTGCGGGATGACCAATGTGTTAGAAGAAAAAAGATCTCAGAGTGGCCACCCCTGTATGTCAATCAAGTGGCAAATGCCATAGGGAGGATATATGATAGAGTAACGTTTAAAAAATTTTTTTTTGAATATAACGCAATCTACCTGCACTACCTTTGTGATCTACTGGTCGATCGTGATCGACGCATTAAGCAACCCTGCTCTACATAATCCTCTCGTTATGCTCTACAGGCAGTTCCTTCAAGCTCATAGCTTGGTTTTTTCTCGGGTCATGGACACTAAGCATGGGTTGGTGTTCCAGCTGAAATGGTTCAAGTTTCCTTATTTGGTTGGGAAGCCAGTAAAATGGAGGGACACAGGGAGACCACTGGCATGGACTATTTTCTTCCTTGATATAATAAGCGGCAGTCTCCCTGGGCTATGGTGCCTGCATTGATACTCTCAGGGCAGTCTGGGAATGGATGTCCTGTGAGATAGCTCTGCTGGGATTCATGGGTGCTGCCAGGGGAATCTGCCCACCCCCCCCCCCCCTTTACAGAACTTCTACCTGACCCAGAAGTACTTCCAGTGTGCAGCGCTGTAACACCAGAAGTACTCCCAGGTCTAGCATAAAAGGGGTCTGACACTTCACCTCAGGGAGTTATTACAATATTAGAATGTTAGAACACTCCAGCTGAGAACAAGCCATTCAGCTCAACAAAGCTCCACAGTAGTATCCACTAAATTCTTCTAAAATAATATCAAGTCGAGTTTTGAAAGTCCTTAAAGTGCTATTTTCCACCACATTACTTGGTAACTTATTTCATGCTGTCTATGGTTCTCCATCTAAAGGGAAATTTCCTAATGTTTGTGCAAAATTTACCCTTAGCAAATTTCCATCTATGTCCCTGTGTTCTTGATGAGCACATTTTAAAACAACAGTCTTATAATTTTAAACATTTCAATCATATCTACTCTTAATAACCTTTTGTTTCAACTGAAAAGGCTCAGCTCGTTAAATCTTTCCTCATAATTCATACCCTGTAGCCCTGGAATCAGTAAGATATGGGAGGTGCAGAACAACGCTCACCTGGAGGAGTGGAAGGAAAGGAAGAAAGAGAGGGAGAGAAGAGAATTGTGTTTGGGTATTTCTGTAAGTTATGCCAAGAAGTCGTTGGTGAAGGCATTTGCGAAAATAAATTCTTATTTGAACCCAGGACTTGTGTTGGCGTGTTAGAGGGCTTGGGGCTCAGTGGCGCCCCTTAGTGGTTACACTCTAATACACATTATCAACTCTAGAACATTCTATAGTGTGCCTTTTCTAGTTATGTGCAAACAATTGAATTTGTCTCAGGTGGACTCGAAACAAGGTGTGGGAACAGCTCTGTGATAATCAATAGTATGCTAGTATAGCAAAGGGTATGAATACTTGTGTCAATGTAATACTTCACGTTCTTACTTAAAAAAAAAGCAAAACATTCTATTATCCTATTTTCACTTTGCCATTTTGAGGTATTGAGTGGTACTTGATGTGGGGAAAATACAAACAAACCCAACAATCATTTCTTCCCTTTATTGTCAGAATCCTACATGGTTTACCTACCCAACAATGGAAGTACTTGAACTTTACCTGCGCCACTTGCTCCCATTACAAACTACAAGTATCAAAAACACTTTCTTGTACTTAATACTTGGTGTTTATGCTATGTATTTTTTAGACCTTACTCACTATTTTTTTTTTTCTCAAGAACCCAATGACTGGTAAGTTTTAATAGTCTGCAGCACTATTACTGCTACATGTCTTATGATGGACCAGTTCTTACATAGCAGCACTGAAATGTTTTGTACTATCTGAACTGTTATGTTTTTAATGCATATTTTGTTACATGAATGTTTTAATTAGAATTTTGAACAATTTAGATGAGAACGGACCACTTGCCCCAACAAGCCTGTCAATCTTGTTCTCCTAGTTTCTTCAAAATCAATTCAAATTTTGAAGGTCCACAAAGTGCTACTATCTACCATACTACTTGTTACCTTATTACATAGATCAATGTTTTTCTGTGTGAAGAAAAAAGTTTCTAATTCCTTTTGTGAAATCTTCTTTTAATAAGTTTCCATTTGAGTTCCAGTGTTTTTGAACAGTTACTCCCAATCAGTTGATTGCGATCGACTAGTCAATCATGAAGCCCTTGCTGGGTGATTGTAGAAGTATTATTGAATAATCTGTTTATTATCACTTACAATTACTATATAGTAGCCAAATGTATAAAAGGAGTAACCTGGTGTTCTATTGTAGAAAGGACATCAATGAATCAATACTTTCTTTTTCAATAAGTAGCAATTACTCCAAAGCTACAACAAAGATTTCCTGTATTCAGGGCAGTCTTAACAGCATTATAGGCCCCGGGCAAAGTAGTGCGCTGGGGCCCCTGTTTTGATAGCAAAACAGAAAGATAAATAGGCATCAGAAACATCTGGGGTCCCCGGCCAGTGCCCATTGCACCCATACATTAAGACGACCCTGTGTATTTCTATCTCCTTCACTAGCTTCTGAGGACAAATAATGTGGCCACAAGTCATTCCAAGAATACAGTTTCTTGTAAAAGTATTACTCCCACGTATTTATTGTACTTCTTGCTTCTCTGAAGAAACCTGCTCTTCCACCAAAAACATATTTGAAGCACACAATTAAAGACTTTTTTTTCTTATAACTGCATGATCACACAAGAGAAGTCCTAACATTCGATATTGTAATAATCTAATCAGCTTTATTTAGGCACATAAAAAGACAGCTTTAATAAAACACAAAGATTAACAGAAGCAAGAAGTTGCCAAGAAAATAACTTTTTTGTGACTTATGTGACCTCCTAGAGCTGATTCCTTGGATGTTATTCTGACAGGTGGCTCCTATAACTTACTTTGCAATAGAAAAGTATTGTAACTGGCTCATACTGTTTGCCAGCAGTTCTTTTGTTTTATTTAATTTAGCCTTGGCTTAAATGAGTTTGTTCCAAGTCAGCATCTAGCAGAGTCCATGCAACCACAGGTTATACATGGCAGGAAGAGGAAGATTCTAAGTACTACGTTCTAATTTCTTCCTCCTTTATTCTTTTTTGTCTCTGGGGCTCATTAATGGTCTGAACTTTAGGAGGATGTTGGTGCATGCAAATGTGCTTAGCACCTGCATTCCTATACTAACTTTGAGCAGACACAGTCTGATTGTTAAGGAAGTATATATTATTTAAAAATATTAACATGAAAGGATTATGTTAACATATAGTGCCTTGATATAACCTATTTAGATTTAAAACTGATCATTTTAACATAATATTGCATAAAAGCAATGTAAAATATGCATTAGCAGAGTAAACGTACAGAATACATATCATAAATTAATAACTATAAGGAATTCCTTTAATGTTGATGCAAGAATAACTACCGTAGTTAACTAAGTTAGCTACATATCTTCCTCATATACCCAGAAAGTTTATCATCCTGTGTTCATTGTGGGTTCACTTGAGGCATGTGCACGTGTAAAACCCGAAAAACACTTAGATAGATAGATAGATAGATAGATACTGTCTCTCTCAATCTCTTGCAGACCGTCCAAGGGAAATCCTGCTGGGTACTGGCACCAATGATGACATCACTTCTGTTTTCTGGTGCCACTGATAATGTCACTTTCATTCCCACCACCAATAATGATGTCACTTCTGGCCCCGCCCCAATGATGTTGTTACTTCCGGTCCCAACGATGTCACTTCCGGTTCCGCCCAGAAGATGTAATTTCCTTGACTGGCCTTTAAAGCCACCACATTGTCTCAGAAACTTCAGTTCTATTTTGGAGTTGCATATGTGAACATCTCTATTCAATTGAAACCTTATTTTTGCTGCCCTTTTGAACTTCATGATGTCAAAGACTCATTCTTGTGACAATAGATAGATAGATCTTTTTCCTGAGGGAATTTTGGATGCTCTATGTTAATGCAGGAAGGTTGAAAATATTGAGCATTCGAAAAGTTGTATTGAAGAAGGGGCCTGAGTTGCCTCGAAAGCTTGCATATCATAATCTTTCTAGTTAGCCAATAAAGGCTGTCATTTTGCTTTTGACTTTTCATTGTTTTAAAACACAAAAATAATGTTACTGGAACCAACAAGTCTTCTAAAATGTATCATTCTTTCATGGAATGGGAGGATTATATCTTCTTTATGTCCAACTCTAAATGTGTGCGCCTGATATGCCAGGCTAATGTCGGCCTAGCAAAGAAATGAAAACTAGAACGACACGTGAAACCCGTGAAAAATATTTCCTAGCCAAAAGTGAGCTACAAAGAAGAAAGATCTAAGAACTTAAAACTCAATTTGTAGCGCAACAGTCTAATTTTACATGGCAGAACACCAGAGAGAAAGCAGCGACCATAGCATCATACCTCATGAGTGATGTTCTTACAAAAAAAAAAAAAAGCTGGTTAAAGATGAAAGAGACATTTCTAGAGGCTGCACATTCAGTATTCAGAGATTTTAAGAATAAAACTAAAATTGTGGCTGCTATCAAGAATATGTAGTTATCCAGAAATAACAGTGACATGTGATCTGAGGAAATAGTGGGACAACTTAAGGATCAACTGAGAACTGATACTGAGAGGTGTGAGTGTTTTGTCAGTTTGAGATGTGGTAAATGTCGCCCATTTTTGTATTTACATATGAATGATGTTTGAGGATGACTGCAAATGAGAAGATGCTTGACATTTTGTCACTGAAAGGGCCTACTTGTGGAGATGTTTTTCACGCTTTCATTGAACTCATTGACAAGATCTGCCTGCTCATATGTAGACTTGTCTCCATTATCACAGATGGGGACCCTGCAGTGGTAGGTCATGATAATGGTTTTGTTGCCTTGTGTAAATAACATCATTCTTTCCCGGACTTTATCCATTATCATTTCATCATCCATCAACAGGCTTAATGCATCAAGGTTTTCAGCATAAAAGATGTGATAGATGTTGCAAGGGATACTACAAATTCCATTCAGCCAAGAAGTCTACAGAAGCGGCTATTTTGTGACCACATGGAGGAAACTGGTGCAAAACACACAGATTTGTTACTGCATACTGATGTGTGGTGGCTGAGCAGTGGTAAATGTCTGCAGAGATTTTGCGAGCCTTGCCTGAAGTCAAAGACTGGCTCAAGTAGTCTGAACATGCTGAATGAGCACAGCTACGTGATGATAAGTGGCTGATGGGTTTAGCATTTGTCGCTGATGTAACTGGCATTTTGAGTGAACTATATTTAGAGTTGCAGGAGAGAGGTTGGGAGCCTGCACTGATATAGCATCTTACTGCGCCCATCACACGACCAACCACCTCAGGATCCCAAATTAGGATCCAAGTGCAGTCGTGCAACAGGTGACACCTCAGCACCTCACTAGTTTGAATAGAATGGAACAGTGTGAAATTTTTTACAGCGGCTGGAGTGCCAATCCTACCACCAACCCACAAATTTTCCCTGTAAGCTGGAGGACCTGCTTGCAGGGCTGGATGCTGGTTAACATCATACTCGGGACAGAGCAATAGCAGGTTAGGAGGATTGCTCAAGGGCACAAAGGAGTGGAATCACTTCTGACATTTTTTTGGGAGTTGTTTCTTGTCTTCTTAGAGAGTCAAGGCTGGGGGGCTGTCAAGAGGCAGGGCCTGTTAAAGCCCATTGCGGTACTCCTTGTGTGATTTTGGGCTATACAAGTATAAAAATATAATTGACATGATCAGCTCTGCAAGTGTTTTTAAGAGCAAGATACAACTCTTTTAAGCCAGTCTACAATCTCATGCCCTACGATGCTTTCCAAATATTCACTCATAACTTAACCATCAGGGCACAGCAGCAGCTCAGCTGGACAGTGACTGTTACATTCAATATCTTCATAGCTTCTCATTACAGTCTGACAGATGTTTCACTGACTTTGCACCACTTGAGGTAGTCACCACATAGATGTGTTTCCCATTTAGTACAAATATTGATATAAATGACATTGCCTCCTAAATGGTATCACATTTTTTTCTTCCGGACACAATAGCAGCGGAGAATGAAATTATTACACTTGAGAATAACAGTCAGGAATCCACGGTAACCACGGACATGAAGAGGCAATTCTAGTTCCTACTTTTAAAGTAAAAGTATCCTAACATAAGGAGATTAGCTGTTTGATTATCAGCCCTTTTCGGATCAGCCTATTTATATGAATCTACCTTCTCCCACATGAAAACAAAAGGGGTCATATTCAGATCGGCCATGACAAAAGACCACTTATCTGCCTCCTGGAGAATTTCAACCTGCTCCAACAACCCGATTATGAAAAACTAGCAGCCTCTTACCAATGCCAAACATCCCATTAAACGTAAGAAATTAATTAATCTGTGCATTTTTTCTCAGTAGCTTTTATGAAAATTCTGCATGTGACATGGAGTGGGATTTGGAACTGTTACATCTTCTGAGGTTGAACGCAGCGAAAGATCTCATGTGTGAAAACGTTGCACACCCCTGTTCTTGAAGATGAAGATCCACCATTCTAATTTCACTTCAGTCATATCACCTCTTTGTTGAAGCTGAAAAAAAAATCAACTTCTTTACTCTCTCCTCATAGTTCACACCTTTCAGGCTCCTGTTGGCTTTCTCTAGTGCTGCTATATCTTTTGTGGAGTATGGAGATGAAAACTGTACACAGTATTTCAAATGAGGCCTCACAAGTGCATTATGCAACCCCTTCATTGACTTGTTCTACACACATCGGGCTACATAATCTATGGCCTGTTAGACTTCTTAATCACTTCTGCACATTGTCTAGAGGTGGACAGTGAAGAGTCCACTGTGACTCCTTAGTTCTTCTAATAAGGTGTACTTGCAAGTTTCCTTATTAGCAATAAGATGCAAATGACAAAAGAGAGCAGCATTTCTCCATTTAGCTTGTTTCCATTTCCACCTGTGTGTATTTATCATGCACTATTGGGTTTAATTAAATACTTGGAAGGAAACTGAAGAGAAAAAAGTGAAGCACTGAGAATAACTTGTCTGTTTTAGACTACAGATTATTTGGGTGATATCCTTAGAAAGGAAAAAAAATCTAGGATATGAGAATGACTTGACAGTTAAAGCACTGACAAGCCATGAAATTAAATAATTTACAAGGATTGGTTTTTAATTAAGCAACTGGGTTGGAACAAAAACCTGCAATCACTGGCGCCCTCCAGGACTGAATCTGTCCACCCGTGGTATAGAGGTTCCCATAATGTTTTCCCCATTCAGCACCTTCACCCATAACAATCACCTGGTGTTCCAGATCTTCTCATAACAATATTCTTGCCCCTGAAGACATCCCCTTATGATAGACTTCTTCCCGATAAACCTTCTCATAACAATATTTTTGCTGGCAGGACATATTTGCCGGCGATAAGCATCTCCTGATTACCCCTTTCTCCATTCTTACGGCCTAATCCTAAGCTGTTAAGATCATTGGAGTTTCAGTTAATCAATTCTTAAATATTCAATTCTTAACAATTAAGTTGAGATCAGAAGGGCCCATGTATGAAAACTGGACTGCCTAATTAATAATTCAATAAATGATTACTTGTTGCACTAGCATCCTGTAAGGCTAAGACTAACATAACAGGCAACTGTGCCAGTGAGCGACAGCGCACAGCTTCACTGATAAGGGCCAAACTGTGAACAACCTTGACATGACACAGTGCTTCCTTCACGCTTGAGAGAATAGACAAGCCTTTAACAATTGCTTCTTTAAGCTAACTCATATATGCAACTATATCTTATTATTATTATCACTAAGCTGTATTAAGAAACTTTGCCATATAAACTTAAATGCTACTGTAAAACATATACATGCGTGCTAATATAAAAAGCCCATGAACGCAGACAGCAGTGCTGTTAAGTCATGGCACACAGCTGCCCACTGGTCTGACAGAGGCCAAGCTACTGCTTACGTCACGGCACATGTTCAGGAAAAAGTCCCCCAGCTTTCAATCATCAACTCCTAAGCCCCTATAGTGTTCAAAGTAACTAATATCATAATACATTGTGTCTTAATTTTACTGCCTAAGGTATTGATGAGCTGTGATGATGCTAAATGCCATTTAATTACTTACAGTATATGTTTTATACACTAGCTTAAGAGCTTGCCCTTTACTCATACAGGCAAAAAGCCTTTCATGCAGTTTGTTTCGTCTTCTGTCAATAAGAAGTTCCGCACCTTCATTTCTCAAAACAAAGTTCGCCTGCTTGCTTCCTCAGAGAGCATGATGACCTCGTCTCACAGCTTGACTCATAGAAACTCAAAACAAGGCAAGTAAGAAGGACAGGCAGGGAAGAGGCCTCTCTAACAAAATAAATGGTGTCCTTTTAATGTTGTTGCAGGCCTTGGCTTTTCATAGCTAAGAACACAAAAACTAATAATGCAGCGCATTAATCCTTGATCAAAATTCTCAACACTAACACTGTTGATAATTTTAAAAACAATTCCTAAGAACCAAGTTTTTTAATATGGCCTCTTCGTGACTACAATATAATCCTACCCTTAATCAATTAGGCATGCACAGAATTATCATCCTCTTCAATGAATCTGATATCCTTATCAATCTTTACCTTTCTCTATTTTCTTGTCTGGTTCTCACCTCCTGATCATAGTCCTGTGCAGCCACCTATGATGGTTGAATGTTTGAATTAAAGTGGATACCCCAACCTGCCATGAGACCTACTGCGTTGATTCCTCTAAGACGAAGCCTTAAAACAAAAAAGCAATAAAGAATGTGTATGTTAGGCAGAATGCTCAGTAGGGGCCGGGTGGTCTTTTGGCCTGGAACTCCTACAGATTTTGGTTTTTTTTCCCAGTTTAAGTGGAGTTTTTTAAAAAACAATTCTGACCGCCTAGCCAACTAACTTATCATTATTAACAGAAAAAAAAAAAATTCTGTGTCTAATTACTCTGTTTTTCTTAATTATGTATCTATCTTATGTAAGTATACATTATTTATTGTTTGCATATAATTTATGCATTATTTTTCTTATCTAATTATTATTTGTTATTCTTTGCATGTAGCTGCTTCTTTGACCTCTTGTGAAACACTTTGAGCTATGTCGTTTGTATGAAAATGCATTATAGAAATAAATGATGTTGTTGTTGCTACTTAAAATAATTTTCATCTGCCACACATCTGACCAAGAGTGAAATCTGTCCTGGTCCATTTGTAATGGTTTTAAGGTTTAAGGTTTAAGGTTTCTTTGTTTAGTCATGTTTACGCTAGAAAACATGAAACTTTTTTTTTTGCCTTCTCAGTTGCATCTAATTACAGACAGAATGAGATAAAACAGACAAATAGAAACAAGACAGGTTAAGGTAAGGCAGTTAGATAATACATATTTACACCAAAAAAAAAAAAAAAAGGTTACAGGATAAATATCAAACCCTTAATCATTATCGCCAATATTTCTTATTGAAAAGTCGTATGGCACTAAGAAGAAAGGAGTTTCTGGAGCGATTTGTGTGGGTTTTCAAAGCGACTATCCTTCCTGATTTACTGAAGTTTAGTTCTACATGTAATGGATGGCTGTCATCAGTTGAGATGACTTCCAGTTTCCTTAACATTGCCGTCTGACACACACTAGTCAAATCATCTACATCAGCCCCAATAACTTTAGCTGGATACTTCATAATCTGCTGGAGCTTTTTTGAGTTTTGGTTTGTCAGAATATTAAACCAGGCAATGAAACTGAAAGTGATGACAGACTGGATCAGACTGAGATGAAAGGACAACATGAGGTCCTTGTCTACTTTAAATAGTTTGAGTTTATGGAGGAGAAATAAGCGCTGGTTGCATTTAGAGAATAATTTTTTTATAATTGTATTCCAGTTAAGATTGTTATCTAGGTAAGCTCCTAAGTATTTATATTCAGTCACTATTTCTACTTCCTCTCCCAGAACTAAAATAGGTCAACATACAGATTTCTGTCTCTTAAAATCAAATATCATTTCTTTGGTCTTTTTTAGATTCAGAGTGAGAGAGTTTTTATTGCACCAGGTTACCATCCAGTCCACTTGATTTAGATAGTGGCTTTCATCCTCCCCAGATATGCATCCTATGAGCATGGTGTCATCAGCACACTTGATAATGGAGCAGTGGTCATTGTTCTGTCTCAGGTCACTTGTGTACAGAGTAAAGAGCAATGGTGATAAGACACACCCCTGTGGACCTCCTGTGTTTGAATGAATGACTATTGAAAAAGTGTCCTGAACTTTAACAGTCTGTGAACGATTTAAAAGAAAGTTTTGAATCCATAGTGTAATAAATGGGTTTAAATTCATACTATTCAATTTCCCAATCGGTATATGAGGCTCTATGGTATTGAACGCTGAAGAAAAATCCAAAAATAGTGCTCTGACATATGAACCAGGCTGATCAAGAAGATATGATGTAAGATAAAAAGCAGAGCATCTTCCACACTTCTGTTTGCACAATAAGCAAATTGATTGTTATCTTGAAAAGACTTTGTTCAAAGCATTTCATTGGAATAGATGTAAGTGCCACTGGTCTGTAGTCATTTAAACAGCTTGGCCTAGAAACCTTAGATACAGGGGTAATGATTGATTGTTTCCACAGATTAGGTACAATACCACAGGTCAGAAACCACAGCCACCAATAAACACAAGTAAATCCACAATAAATCACTATAAACCTCTCCTTCACGCCTCCCAGCAAGCTCTGTCTTACTCCTCCCAACTCCAACTCACTTGCTGGGTCTCCACTAGTCCTTTATATAGTCCTTGACCCGGAAGTACTTCTGTTTTTCCACTCATGTGACTTGGTAGCACTTTCGGGTCAGATGGAGAATTGGATTTTTCTTCAGCCTGGGCTATGAATATGGCACAAGTCCTTCTGTTACTTTACAGCTCCCCCTGGCAGCACCCATGGCACCCAACAGGGCTGCACAATCGATCTCCAAGTTCCTGGATGCCCTGCGGGAATCCGGGGCACCGCTAGATCCCAGGGAAGCTGCCATCTAGCGTCTTGGGGGAGGCAGTGACCTGGAAAAGCTGCCTTCCCCCATCCTTCCATAACAGGGGAGTCCCGGCCAGGATGAGCTGCCGGCCGTCCGCCACAAGATGTAAGTGCCAATCTTGGAAAGTTAATGCTTTAAGTTAAACTTATATTAGTGTTTGCTTAATCTGAATAGAATATAATTTTCTTTCATGGTAAAGTCTTTTACCCCTTATAAGTTATTATGAAATAGAACTTTCTTGCTATATCTGAGATACAGTGTGTTAATTGTTTCAGTTGTTGTTTAGAATAGGTCCCAGTGCTAGCAGGGACTGAAATACCCATTAGTAGTATGAAAATGGGATAAGCATACAGTTTTCTGACCATTTAGAAATGGTTCACAAGTATGAGAGAACTTAATGAAACA
The DNA here is from genome assembly GCA_026402145.1 of Polypterus bichir lapradei. Classification (NCBI taxonomy): domain Eukaryota; kingdom Metazoa; phylum Chordata; class Cladistia; order Polypteriformes; family Polypteridae; genus Polypterus; species Polypterus bichir. The sequence goes on along the minus strand of JANRMT010062811.1, from coordinate 10,018,629 downwards.
AACAAGATATAAGCCTTAAACAGAACTTTTCTTTTCTTGCAATACCAATCTTTTCTCTATTTTTGTGTTAACTGTTTTACTTTGAATTTTTACAAAATTTTTTAAAATGAAGATATTTTGTCTGTGGAATCATTTCAACATGTCAAGCTTTTGGCTAGAATCCCATGAAGCATGCTGAAGCTGCAGAACTTTGGTAATTTTGGGTAAATGCAGCTACAGTAGATAATAAGCACTAAAGGACACAAATTTTAACATTATTTAATTGTGATCATGTTCCGCGCACCATAATCCTTTGCCTGTTCTTTTTAAGCGTATTTTGCACCCACCTACAAGCTGCACCGTAAACTCCCTTATAGTGTAATATAAATGTCTACGTGTGGAAGTGCGTCTGTCTGTCCAGCCCGGAAGTGAGAGGTGGAGTCGAGGTAAGGGTTCCAACTCTGAAGAAACAGAAAACTTGCTTAGCCACTAATAAAACAAGCGAGGCGAGCATGTCAGAAAAACTAATCCTCCTAGGAGAGAGACGCCCAGAGTAGTTCCTTTCAATTACCTGATATCTCTACATTTAGATTTTTTTTCTGATGATTTCAATAGTTTCTATGACCCCAGGCTTTTTACAGCACGGGCTTGCACAGCTAGTAGTGTAATATACATTTTTCTGATCATACATTTATTGCTCCAACATGTTATTGAAACTGAGTCCCTCAGTCTAAACCCATTTTGACTGTACATTATCTTTTCCTTAATAATTGCTTAATTTTCCTGTAATGCATGTTAAGCATACAAGCCTAAAGTTATTTGGTTGGACTGATCATCTTTTCTATATGATGGGATAACCTTTCCTACCTTTGAATCTGTAAAAGTTTCCACAGCATTCAGTGATTTTTGAAAAATGTACGTCAAGGGTTTATGTGTGCACTCAATAACCTCCTTAAGCACACTAACATAAAAATGATTTGATCTGAGGGATTGGTTTGACTTCAACCTGTATAATCTACCTGCACTTGTCTCCCCCTATGATTTTCAAATCACTGAGCACCTCTCTAGTAGTCCCTGTGACTGCAAAAGATGATCATCTTCTTCACATGTGAAAACTTCAGAAAAATTCAAATTTAGAGCATTCACTATTTCAAAGTCTGTATATTTTACTTTGCCTTTACCATTACCACCCACTTCACCTTCTTGTTGAGCACAGCTTTACCACTAAAATACTACAAATATTACATCAGACATGTGAAAAAATGTTACTCATGTATACCTGAAATGATAAATAAACTTTTATGGGGAGGGGAACAGAAAAGCAGGAGAAATCCCCATGTACATTATACGCAGAGAGAACATGCAAACTGCACAGAATCAGTCACTGGGCTTGGATTTGACTTTGCCATTGTGAGCCATAGCTGCTCTATGATACCATAATGGGTGTTATTATACTGTGCGGTACAAGTCTTAGGCCAGCAATAAATAAATAAGATTAAGTGATTTGGAGCCTTATGTATAAACGATGCATACGCACAAAAATGTTGCGTACTCCCGTTTCCATGCTCACATCATGATGTATAAAACTTAAACTTGGCTTTAAGCCACGCACATTTTCACGCCAGCTCAAAGTGTACGCACGTTTGTAAACTGTCGGCACCCAGCGTCAAAGCAGTGCCTTTGTTCCAGTGTGGTTTTCCTTTCTTTTATAGATCCACATCCCTGACACAGCTTTATCATATACACTGAAATTAACCGCATATTGTTTATTAGTTTAAGGCATCTGATTGTAATTAACCTGTAACAATATATTGGTCCACAGAATGGCCAAACTATTCCAAATACCATAGCTGCTTTAGCATGTTTACTCTCACTGCACCTTCTTCTTCTTCTTTCAGCTGCTCCCATTAAGGGTTGCCACAGCAGATCATCTTTTTCCATATTACTCTCACTGCACCACTCGGAGTATTTATATCACTGTATTTGAGTGTTGAATCACAGCTCTATAGCAGCTGATTGGAAAGAGAATTATCGGTATACAGCATTAAGCACATGCTGCCTCAGCCATGCTGTCTATTGAACTGCTCTCAAACGGCAAACGCTTCAGAGCCTTTCCTGTACTGACCTCGCGGTTCAGAAACAGTTTTATCCCAAGAGCTCTAAATGCACTCAATCAGTCCATCAACTGCTCCTTGTAGAACTATTTGTACTAAGTACAATCACCTCACTGTAAACATGCAATACATTTATTATATTGCACAACCTGCGCCACTTTATAAAGTGCGTATTTACATATGATAACGATATCATTTTTAAGATGAAATGCAGCATAATGTGTTTATTACATTATACAGATCAAATGTTAACATCATTTAAATAATCTATATTTTTAATAATTAAACATGTGAGGAAATGGTGTTGCAGCCCTAGCAAGGAGCTGGCGCCCATTCAGGGATTGTTCCTGCCTCGCTGTATTCTTGCTGGGGCTGGCACGACACTGGAAGGATAGATGGATAGAATAATTAAATATGTAGTATGAAGATATTTCAATGTTCCTTAACGTTTCTTACTGAGCTGATTGTGTGGCGATTGGGTATTTGGAGAAAGAAAAGGAAGGACAGGAATTGGAGGTTAGTACATTTGAAAAAGACAGTACTGCTGCGATAAATTATTTTATCGAAGGTCATGCATGGCGCAGCAAGCATCTTGCGTGAGGCAGGAACAATATATGGATAGGGTGCCAGTTCGTCACTATCACTGCGCCACAGTGTTCCCATGTTTAATACATGCTTTCATTCATGTCATCATGAAAATGATATCAAGTATACATCTCAGTATTTAAATTATTCAGAGAGCTGTAAGTTGACTTATCAAGCTTTTTTTGCCACTGTGTGCTTGTTTTTTTTTCTTTCTCTGTACCCTAATAAGCTTTCATATGACATTCAGGCAGTGGGCTTTGACTCCCCTTTACACTGCAACTTTAATATCTGAAAACTTCTTTTTTATTTCGGGCACTGTGGAACCTTGTGAACTTGAGCTTTCGAGTTTCTTCGACACTCTATGTCACTCGATCAATTTCCTTTTGTTGTTTATACCACTGTTTAAGCCAACAAATAGTACCTTTTTCCTTGCCTCCACTTGGTATTCACTGAAATTCTTCTATTTTCCCCCTTGCTTTTACCATTGTCTTTTCACAGAACGCCAAGCTCAAGGGCTATTTATATTGTTTTGCATATTCAAAGAGGCATAATTCTGGGTGGAGTTGAGGAGTGGCAGCAGGTGCGTGCACATGTGTTACTTTTCACACTGACCGGGATTTATGTAGCGGAAGAACGTGGAAGTTGGCGTACGCATAGATTCATGCATCTGGATTTTTTTGTGCATGTGAACATTCCCGCTTTTGTCCTTACGCCATATTTTAGTGTGAATTCTACGCACGGCATTATGCATGAGGTCCCTGATCAGTAAATGTTTGTTTGCTTGTGCCCTTAACTACAATATATGAAGAATAAACCAAGAATTATCCTCAATACAGTGCAGACATGAGAACTTAGAGAGTGCCCCACTGGTAAAGATTTCCATCTCCTTTAGAATGGAAGAGAAAACACTGGAGGATGAGTGACGTCACTTCTGGTATGACCGCCACAAGCTCCACCTGGGATACAAAACCAGCCCTGCAACTGGAAGTCACGATACACTTGGTGATGGATGCCTAGCCTACCTAAAGTACCACCTCATCGTAAACCTGGAGCGTCACATCGTGTGGATCACCACAGTTAACCAGTTTCCTTTTTTACCTTTTTCATCAGGACATTAAACAGGGTGTCCTAACAGAGAACCCAACTTTTTTTCATTGTCCTCCCTTTACAATACTTTAACCTCATAACCATAGTTTTTAAAAAAACATTCTTTATGCTGAAAAAGTATGTAAATCTTAAACACAATACTGCAAAACTATCGATTACATGAATTATGGCATGGATTTGAATGCTGTACCAATTTATTTCAGTGAGAAAAAATCAATGGCTCAACAGCTGCATCGCCAAAGACCTGCTCTGCTCTGCTTTGATTGGATCACGTTTATGATACTCTCTGAATTTCTACTGTTGTGTTCAATAAAAAGTTGGAATCTCCAGCTGCTAAATAAAACACACCTTGCTTTGTCGTGTTATTATGGTACTGAGATGTAGCCGTGAATGCTAGTGATTAAATACTTTTCTAGCCAACAATCAAAGCAAAGGATCTTTGGTTTGAAACCTTTACCATCTAAGCTGTAATATGCAGCTGATCTTGAGATAGGAGGCTTATAAATTTCTCAAGCTGTCTGTCAGGTTGAGGTCATAAATTTGAGATTGGCATGGCTATATCACTGTCACAATTTTAGTTTTGATATTTTATAAATTTTCTTTGGCCTCTCGAATTTGTTTTGGGGGTTTGTAGTACTAGGGTGTTGTACCGTGTTTGCCATTATGGATGTGGTGAGAAGTTAAGCAAAATGACACCTGGCTAACTAGAAAGATTACAATATGTAAGCTTTCAAGTCAACTCAGGCCCCTTCTTCGGGGGTTTTAAAGTCAAGGAATCTTGTGATAACATTTGTTTTTTGTACTTGATGTATTTCTTACAATATTAAAAATAAACATCTCCACCTCACTCATTTTATTTTCATATGAGCACCACTATTTTGAGAGTTATTTGTTGACAGTCTCTATGCTGCTGCTGCTGCTGTTGCCGGGTAAAGTCAACCAGAAGTGTGTGGTGCATAACAAACATATGGAGTTCAAGCCATGCAATTTTCAAGATGCTCCCTAAAGACCTTACTGAATCCTTAGTTATGAATAATTTTACCCTGCATTGTAACTACAATTTTACAATTTGGCTCTGTTTAAGTGTTTTTCTTTGGTTTTGGACCTTACCCACATCATTTCTGGACTATGGTTCTTGATACATGTCCTGAGCGCTGTTTGCTTAACCCTTCGTCTTTTTGGTACAGACCCTTTGCTTGGAAAAATTTGTCTTAACGGTATGTCCTGATTCTTATTCCTCTCAAAAGCTACACCACCTTGTGTAGTCAGCACAGGCTATATTGGAGAACGTATTTCAGAACACATAGACTTATTAAAGGAATAAACATGACATTTGTTATAACAGAATATGATGAGAGTTGACACTTCAAAGCAATTTTCCATGTGTTAATAGCAGCAATTCTTGGACTCAGGCATTTTCATTCAAAAAATAGTTAAAATAGTATATTTACACCACTGAATTGTAATAATATTTTAGCTTTCGTTGCTTCTACCTTATTATTCATTTTATTGTGGATTTTATTTCCTAGTATTACTTTAGGTTGATGGTGTAATTATGATATAGTTGGTTGAAACTGAATAAACAGATGAGCCCAGAGATTATTTATTACAGCTGTGTTTCTTTTTGTACTACTACTAAATATTTCTTATGTTTTATTCTTAATACTACTACCTGTGTTATCTGTTACTGTTATGTCATGTCATGTCATTTTTTAACCCTATTGTGCAGGTTCCCCTAGTGTCACCAAAACAGCGGTATCTGGCACCAAGACGTTAGCAGCAAATCCTTTAAGTCCTGTAAGGTACAAGGTGGGTCCTCCATGGATCAGACTTGTTTTTCCAGCACATCCCAGAGAAGCTCAATCAGACTGAGCTGTGGGGAATTTGGAGGCAAAGTTAACACCTTGAACTTTTTGTTACATTCCTCAAACCACTCCTGAACAATTTTTGAAATGTGGAAGGGCACATTAGCCACTGCCATCAGGAAATGCCATTGTTGTGAATAATCTTTAGGTGGGTGTTATGTGTTGTGGTCGAAAGAACGTCACAAACACCAAAATAAAGGTTTGGGGACCGTCCCCGTATATTGTCGTACAGACAAGAATGAAAAAAATGCAATGATTCAAATTCTTGAAAGTACAATGAACAACTTTACTGTAACAAAATGGAGGTTATATAGCACAGCAAAACAGGTGACAGGAAATGGTTGGCAAATGGTGACGTTGCAGCAGGAACCAGAAACAGCGTCATTCTGAGGAGCCGGAAGTGAGGTGGTTTGTAGGTGCAGGAAGTGACGTCATCAATGTTGGCCGGAAGTGACGTCATCTCGGCCATTTTGAAACCCGGAAGTTGCGGGATTATTTTTATTCTTATTTTCTGTTGGTAAAAGAGAATTTAGGTAAGCACCATGTGACAACCCCTTATCTCACGATGTTTTACTCACCTTTAGACTCATTGACTGCCTCCTAATTGTACATGTGTGTCATGACCCCCCCTCAGCCCAGACCCCTCAGGTCGGGCGACCTGCACCGCAAGGTCGAGGACACGAGAGAGAGCATCTGCGTTGGCTTGCAAGGAACCCCTACGATAAATGACACTAAAACGATAAGGTTGTAAATCCAAGAACCACCTAGTGATGCGCGGGTTAGACTCACGATGAAGAGACATCCACTGCAAAGCGGCATGATCCGTCACCAGAGTAAACTCGCATCCCAATAGGTAGTATCGTAAAGACATGATAGCCCACTTGATCGCCAAGGCTTCTCGCTCCACCGCAGCATACTTGGTCTCTCGTTCCAACAATTTCCGGCTGAGGTACATAACGGGGTGTTCAGCACAGTCGACGCATTGGCTCAGCACGGCACCTAATCCTGTGGCCGATGCGTCAGTCTGGAGAATAAAACGAATAGAAAAATTAGGAGATTTCAACACAGGTGCTAACGTAAGGGCCAATTTCAGGTCACTGAATGCTTTGTCCACCTAATCGTCCCAAACCACTTTTAAAGGTGCTTGTTTCTTTGTTAAATTCAATAAGGGTGAAGCAATTTCAGAGAAGTGCAGTACAAAACGGCGATAGTAACCCGCCAGCCCTAAACATGCTTGAACCTGCTGCTTATTCATTGGACGGGGCCAATTCATGATGGCATCAATTTTATTACATTGTGGTTTAACAATACCCCCACCCACCACGTATCCTAAATACTTGGCTTCCCTTAATCCGAAGAAACATTTCTTCGGGTTAATACGAAGCCCCGCTGCCGCTAGTGTGGAGAGCACTGCTTTAACCTGCGATACATGATCCTTCCATGTGCCGGAATAAATGACAACATCATCCAAGTAGGCGGCACTATAGGATTTGTGGGGCCGAAGCAATGTATCCACCAGACGTTGAAAAGTAGCTGGTGCCCCGTGCAAACCAAAAGGAAGAACCCTGTATTGCCAATGTCCACTGGGAGTACTAAAAGCGTTTTTTTCTTTAGCGGAGTCCGTTAAGGGAACTTGCCAATACCCTTTAGTCATGTCAAGAGTAGTTAGGAATCGAGCGTTCCCTAACCGATCAAGTAAATCATCCACTCGCGGCATGGGATACACATCGAATTTAGAGACCGACTTCGTCGGAAGTCGTTGCAAAACCTCCACGAGCCATCAGGTTTAGAAACTAGGACAATTGGACTAGACCAAGGGCTATAGCTTTCTTCAATAACCCCTAGTTCCAGCATTCGTCTAATTTCTAACTCTACTTCGCTTTCTTTGCCTCCGGGAGCCTGTAAGGTCTCTCTCTGACAATCACTCCGGGGTCCGTAATGATGTCATGAACAATCAACACAGTACGTCCGGGTGTCTCGTCCACAACTTTATTCACAGACAAGATAGCCCGTTCGAGATCTTGCTGTTGTTCAGATTTCAAATCAGGACCAAAATTAAGATGTGCACATGACATGAAAAGAGAACGAGGTTGTCTGGAGGAGGGATCAATGTCCCTGTCCTTCCACGGTTTCAGTAGATTTATATGATACACTCGTTCACTCGGTCGATGATTAGGTTGTTTAACCAGTCTACGAGTCCTTTTCTTTCCTTTATTTCATATGGGCCTTGTCAGTGTGCCAACAATTTTGAATGGGAGGTTGGGACGAGCACCATTACATGATCACCTGGGAAAAACTCCCGAATGGTGGTGTTTCTATTATAGTAACGAGACTGCGCTGCTTGTGCTTTTTCTAAATTGTCTTTTAAAATAGGTCTAATTTTCTCAAGTCTATCGCGTAATTGCGCGATATACTCGAGAATATATGAAGTAGGGAGGACCTCCTCTTCCCATCCTTTTTTTAACATATCCAAAAGCCCTCGGGGTTGTCTCCCATACAATAATTCAAAAGGAGAGAAACCTGTAGAGGTCTGTGGGACTTCCCGGTATGCAAACAAAACGAGGGGAAGTAACTGATCCCAGTTTCTTCCATCCTCGCTCACTACCTTACATAACATCTGTTTTAATGTTTGATTAAAACGCTCTACCAACCCGTCAGTTTGGGGATGATAGACTGACGTTTTCAGATGTTTTATGCGGAGTAATTTAGCTATTTCCCTGAACGTCTCCGAAGTGAAAAGAGTCCCTCGGTCTGTTAAAACCTCTTTGGGGATCCCAACACGAGTGAATATCCCTACTAATTCCCGTGCAATGGTTTTTGTATTAGCTGAGCATAAAGGAACAGCTTCTGGAAAGCGAGTGGCATAATCAACTAATACTAAAATATATTTAAATCCTTTTAACGAGGGTTCTAAAGGTCCTACGAGGTCTATTCTGACTCTTTCAAATGGGATATCAATAAGGGAAAGGGGAACGAGAGGCGCTCGAGTCCGTCTGGGAATCTGGCGAAGTTGAAACTCCGGACAAGAAGCGCAAAATCGCCGGACCTCCTCATTTATTCCCGGCCAATAAAATCGGAGTTTTATCCTCTCTAAAGTTTTATCTGGGCTCCTAGAAAGTGAGCATGTGCTAATTCACACACTTGTCGCTGAAAAGTGCGTGGGATTAACAATGATGCTCGCACTTCACCCCCGTGTTCTGCCACTCTGTATAACAAATCATTTTTAATAACAAAGAACGGCTTGGGTGGCATGGGATTCAGAGTTGTATACCCCTCGGTGGACACTATAGCATTCCTAGCAAACTTTAAGGAATCATTGTTCCACTGTTCTCTTTTAAAGGATGAAGGTGTTAGAAGGAATTGAGATGTTAAAGCTTGAATTGGGTCTTGCACGACCTCAAGGGGAGGGGCTACTGCCTCCACATCCTCCACGTTAACTGTATTAGCTCCCGCAGAAGACGATGGGACATCGATTTCTTCGCATTGGGTGCTAGTATCAGCCTGTGCTACTGAGGGACATGATATGTAGGCAGTCGGATCAGTCTGTTCCATCATTAAGCCTAAATATTTCTTCGGTACAGTTACATTTTTACCTCTGATAATTTCACTCTAGTCCCTACCAAGTATAACTGGAAACAGAGGATCCGGTAACACAGCCATGGCCATACCTGTCAGGATTCCATCTACTGTCATGATACATCTGGCTGTTTTATAATACCGGATATCTCCGTTAATACATTTTAAACTGGTTTTTATCTTAGTCCACTGTTGCGGTAAAACGAAACGGGTAGCAACAATAGGAATGTTACTCCCGGAATCAAACATTGTCCTTACCTTTCTGCCATTTATAATAACTGCACCTGTATAGAGAAGAGACAAAGGGTTATTTAAGGTGGCACCGTAACTTTCTCCCCTCACCAACGAACAATCCATGAGATCATAGGAGCAGTTAGGGGACAGATGTCCAACCCCCCACACTTGTAACAGCGGGGAAGATTGGCTGGTCTGTCCCATCTACGGACTGCAGGTTCGGGAGCTTGTCGGGGGGGCTCAGGAGCTGCCCCACGTGCCTGTTGGGTTCGGCGAGAGAACCGTTCTGATCGCCCTGATTTGCAAGCTGCCCAATGACGCTCCACGATTTTTATTAGAGAATCCATATCGTCATAGTTGTGCTTCCGGACTTGCTGGGCAATGTGTTCGGGGAGGGCATGAACAAAGGTCTCACACGCAAGCAGCTCGGCCATCTTATGAGAATTGTTGATGTTGGGCCGCAGCCAATGACAGACCTTTCCCCAGGCTTCAAAGCCCTGGGTTCTCAGTGGCCTCTCAGGGTCAAATTGCCACTCCCTCCACTCTCTTGCCTGCTGCTCCGGAGATACGCCGTAGCGCTTAAAGACCTCTAGTTTGAGAGCATCATAATCAGCAGCCTGCTCCTCAGTTAAATCGTAATAAGCCCTCTGCCCCGTTCCCTTCAGGTAGGGAGCCAGTTGGTACTCCCACTCCAACCTTGGCCATGTGTTCCGCTTAGCGGTACGCTCGAAGATCAGAAAATAAGTTTCAATATCGTTGGATTCAGTGAGAGTCGTCAGAACAATGGGTGGTGACCGAGCGACCTCCGTCCATATCCTAGCTGCAGCACGAGCCTCCGATTCCGCTAACTGGGTCCTCGTCTCCCCCATCTAAATCTTCAGGGTTTGTAAATCTCCCATTATAGTGGAGAGAACGGTGTTTAGGTCTTGTTCTTCGGACATCGCGAACAATAATCCTGCCGACTACGCCAATTGTGGTCGCAAGAACGCCACAAATACCAAAATAAAGGCTTGGGGACCGTCCCCGTATATTGTCGTACAGACAATAATGAAAAAAATGCAATGATTCAAAGTCTTGAAAGTACAATGAACAACTTTACTGTAACAAAATGGTGGTTATATAGCACAGGAAATGGTTGGCAAATGGTGATGTTGCAGCAGGAACCGGAAACAACGTCATTCTGAGGAGCCGGAAGTGAGGTGGTTTGTAGGTGCCGGAAGTAACGTCATCAGTTTTGGCCAGAAGTGACGTCATCGTGGCCATTTTGAAACCCCGAAGTTGCGGGATTATTTTTATTCTTGTTTTCTGTTGGTAAAAGAGAGTTTAGGTAAGCACCACGTGACAACCCCTTATCTCACGATGTTTTACTCACCTTTAGGCTCTTTGACTGCCTCCTAATCGTACATGTGTGACAGTGTCAAAGTAACATCAACATAAAAACCAAGAGCCAAGGTTTCCCAGCTAAACATAGCCCAGAGCATTGCATTGCCTCTGGCCATAGTGCATTCTACTGTTATCTCACCCCCAGGTGAATGATACAGATACACACACACACACACACACAGAGCCATCCACTTGCTCTAAAAGAAAACTTGATTCAAGTCCACTTCTTCTATTGCTCCATGGTCCAGATCTGATGTGCCCATTATAGGTGCTTTCAGCAGTAGACAGGGGTCAGCATGGACACTCTGACCAGTCTGTGGCTACACACACACACACCCCATACACACCTTACTACAATGCATTTTGTGCTCTGACACTTTCCTCTAATGGCCAGCATTACATTTTACAGCATTTGTGCTACAGTAGCTCTTCTTTGGGATTGGAGCAGACAGACTAGCCTTCACTTCACTTCTCAATTGCATCAATGAGCACTTATGACTCTGATGCCAATTCACCTTGGACCTCTTGTAGTAGGTACTAAACATGGCATCCAGGGAACACCCCCCAACAAGTGCCATTTTGGAGATTCTCCGACCCAGTTGTCCAGCCATCACAGTTTGGCCCAATTCAAAGTCACTCAGATCCTTATACTTGTTCATTTTTTCTGCTTAAAACACATCACCTTCAAGAACCGACTGTTCAGTTGCTGCCTAATATATCCCACCCCTTGACAGACACCACTGTAATCAAATAATCAATGTTATTCACTTCACCTGTCAGTACTTTTAATGTTGTGGCTGACTGGTGCATATCAGGGTAGGCAATGTTGGTCCTGGAGGCTTTTGTTCCAACCCAGTTTCTTAATGAGAGGTCAGTTATTGCCGATGGAGCACTTATTGCTTAAGTGACATTTTGATGCTTCATTTTAGTGGTCTCGCTTGTTAAGGTTCCCCACCTTTAATTGATTATTTCAGTCTTAAACAGCTGCTTTCACTCTTTTAATGGCCCCTTATTAGCAATAAGATGCAAATGACAAAGGAGCCAGCAGTTCTCCATCTAACTTGTTTCCATTTACACTTGTGTGGATCCATCATGCACTATTTGGTTTAATAAAACAGAGAAAAATGTAACAGACTAAACATTATCCATATTAGGCTTCAAATTATTTAGATAATATCTTTGGAAAGGAAAAAAATCTATGATATCAGAACATGACATTGCAGAGTAATAAGCGATAAAATTAAATAAGTACTGAGATTGGCAAGGATTGGTTTCTGATAAAGCAAATGGGTTGAAATGAAAACTTGCAGCCACGGCGGCCCTTCAGGACCGACGTTGCTTACCCCTGGTGTATATTATTTACATATATTGTCACGTGTCTGTCACGTATGTGTGAATAGGGGACAATTTAAGGGCTCTGGTAATTCTAATAACTTGCCAATCCAGGAGTAGGCTCTGTGTTATAATGTCTTGTCTCTTCCTCCCTCTGCAGATGAGAAAATGAACAGCTTTACTACCAATGTTTGTCCACCTGGACCAACCTTTTCCTGCCAGAAGTCCTCAAAGCCTGCAAATGTGCCATCTTAGTTCAGTTGAGTTATGAGCACACATCTCTGAAGACATTTCCACAACTGTTGCATATTTTTCTTTGCCTTAAATCTTTCACTTATATGGGGTTACCAGGGTGGTACATCAAATCTTTACCGTAATACATATATGTATATTTGTAGCACCACTTAAAGCATTGATGTTTCATTTACTGATTATTATTACTGCTTACTACTCCAGCTTGTATTGAGAATGGCATATAAATACTTTTAAGTTCAGGAAAAGCATAAATGCATTCACATTTCACATCACAAAGTCATCAGCAGGTCTAACTAGGCATATATGCCCTCGTTTTCTGTACCCATCTCATCTAACTCAAGGCTGTATGTATATCTGATAAATCAGGATCAGAAAGAAACAGCTAGTCATTCATCACTCGTCATGTGTGTTCATATGATAAATGTAGTCCATCACTTTTAGCAAAAGTAACACAAACTTCAATGTTGGTTAAGTATGCACATAATCTAAAGGTGCAAGTGAAAATTAGTTTTTTCTTTCTATTATTCTGCACTATTTTAATTTAATGCTTACAATTCGGATTTACCCCATGAACTTGAACTGGATTAAACAGATTGATGAAATGAACAATTTGATTGAAATTTGGTATGTATACACATATAGTGCTTTAAAAACAGTTTAGCCTTAACCCTCTTTTTGCCTTTTGCTGTCTCTCTGCAGTTTACTGTAAAGAAGTGACAAATATGAAAATATAACCACACTGATGTTATCTGGATATCACTCTGAACAAGGGAGTGGAAAGAAGAAGTCGTGACTGAAAGAAGAATCTTAACTCTCAAATGGCCTTAAAAATGGTACCAAGAACATACTGTATGCATGTGATAGTTATTGTTAGTTATATTAAGCAATGTGTTAGGAAACCTAACCTCTCTCTCTCTCTCTCCTAGGAAACCTTGGGCACCAGTGACATCATGTCATTCTCAGCATGGAGGTAGCAACATAGTATGAACTTGACTTTCAGCAACAGGAACCAACGGTCCTGTCAGGATGGTTGGAAAGATGAATGGAGCACAACAAATAGAAATATTGGATAAAAACCTTAAAACGTTTAAACTTTACCTAAAGAATACACTATTCTATCAATTATATAAATGAAAAAAAGTTAAAAAGTCCCATGATTCAAATCATATAAAGTGTTTTTTCCAGTACAATACAGTGTCTAGAGCAGGGGTCTCCAACTCTGGTCCTGGAGAGCTACTGTGGCTGCAAGTGTTCATTCTAACTCTTTTCTTAGTGACCAGTTTTTGCTGCTAATTAACTATATCCCTTTATTTTAATTGACTTTTGAATTGATTCTTCTTTTCCTTAAACGGCACCTAAACATAAATTTGACGTGAAGTGAGCCAACAGATGACGAACAAAGTTGGGGCCTCAAACTCCAACCTTCATTCAGTTTCTTAACTTGAAGCCAGTTCTTGTTGCTAATTAACCCCATTATTTAATTCCATGGCGCCCATTCCTCCATGGCAGACATTTCCAAAACTGTTGATTTTCTTTTTTAAGTGCACTGTCAAAGTTTTTTGTGGACATGAGCAGATCAACATTACTGAGGCCTTCACCTTTCTTTATTTTCAGTTATTATGTGATGGACGCAGGTTGTTGGTTATGTGTTTGTTCATTCTGTGTCTTAATATTGTTTGGTTGCTAATTAAGGAAAAAAGAAATAATTAAAGGGCCTGAGTCTTAAGGTGTGCATTAATTAAAATTAAGGCAAAGAGTTAATTAGCGTCAAAAACAGGTCACTAATTAAGAAAAGGGTTAGAATGAAAACCTGCAGCCTCAGTAGCTCTCCAGGACTGGAGGTGGAGACCCCTGGTCTAGAGTATGTATATGCAAAAATACCTTAACTGATATCAAAAGGCAAAAAAGTCTAAATACAGCAACATGAAAATGTGTTAAAACAGGATCAAAGTCAAGTTTTCATTTTTGCATATCAGAACAACAAGCCTGAGGCACTCGTTTCAACATAGGGATTAGGGCTGTACGTGCAGATTAAATGCTGCCAGTGAAAAAAAACTCTAGAAGAAAAATAAGTGATAGGAAAAAAGCACAAAGACATAATTGTCACAATTTGATTGTCCTTATATAATTTATTTATGTTTCCAATCCATTTACCGTTAGTTTTGTTTACTAACGGTCACCACATTGGGTCCAGCGGTAGCCGTTTCACGTCAGCAGTTGCCAAGGAGAGCGTTTCCGGAAGCTGCGTTTCTTAAGTCAATGTGACGGTGTAAAGACACAACATAATTGAATCGTATTATCTGAGTTTGACAGAGTCTAATGTAGATTTTGGGCATTTGTTTTCAATTTTTTTCTTCTTTATTTTCTTTCTTTCTGATTATTTACTTTTGCTCTTGATTACGATTTGGTTCTGAATTAGGTTTCAACACTCTTGTTAGGTTTCTGGTCTCAGGAACTTGCTTGTTTAATGAAGAATTAACTGAGTTTGATGGATTCTGAACAAAAACCTTGCATGTTTGCTTTCTTTGTTTTTTATTTTTTGACTTCCAGGCTCCTGACTTATTGTTTTTTGTTATGCTTCTTAGGTACAATTTGGTCTGACAATCTCTCACTCTGTCCTTTACTGGTCATTCCATTCAACTTGGTTGCATCCTGGTATTACACTAACAAGAACAGCTCAAATGAACTAATGAAACAAAATCTAATCTAACAAACAAGTATTTTGTTTTTTTTTTTGTAATAAGACTAATAAACCTGTGTCAGGTGAATACCGTACAGGGTGCTGTTATGGGGAACACAGTGGAAAAAACTGAAAGTGATGCACAGTCTCTAACTTGCCTTCCATTTCCACTTTCAGAATAGGGAAAGATGCCTCAGAGTCACTTCTGTGCTTCCATCAAAGCCCCGCTTCTTCTAAACCCTCTCCATTTAATGACATGCCCCCACTGGCAGCATGCATTCAGTTTAAACAGCATCTGCAGGAACCAGATCCCTTCTTCTTTGAGCCAAATGTGGCACAACATGAACACTGGGGGAATCTGTCCTTCCTTCACCTTGTGTTTTTCTTTAAATAGGATGCTCCAGGCTGGGACCCCAACACACACTTGATGTCTCTCTTGCTTTTTAAGTCTCTATAAATATAAAGACATCAATGACACTTTAGAATAAGGGCTACTACAGTGTATCTATTAATCACTTACTGCAACATCCTGTACAAAAGATTTGCTTGTGTTGTACAGCAGCCAGTAATGGTGCACTGCATGATAACATGCAGTGAATACACTTGACTTGAGCATTCATAGTTTTCATACTCTTTCTCCGTACATTTAGCATTCATTTGCTCAGAAGGCTTCCTGAGAACAGTAAGGGCCAAACTATCCCACGCCATCAGGACAGCAAAGTACACACACGCCCAGAGAATCCAGGGACTTTTTCTATGTGACAAAGATGCACGGAGCATGTGGAAAGGCATCCAGGCTATCACTAATTACAGGACAACACCACCCACCTGTGACAGGGATGCCTCCCTTCCAGATGAGCTGAATAACTTCTATGCACAGTTTGAAGTACAGAACAACGTGGTGATGAGGAAGACCACCTCTCCTCCTAGCAACCAAGCATTAAATTTGACTGTGGCCGATGTGAGAAATACTCTACGAAGAGTCAACCCACGGAAGGCTGCAGGACCAGACAATATTCCTGGTGGAGTACTAAGGGAATGTGCAGACCAGCTGGCAGACGTTTTTACTGACATCTTCAACATCTCCCTGAGCACTGCCATTGTCCCAACATGTTTCAAAACCACCACCATAGTTCCCATGCCAAAAAAGTCACAAGTATCCAACCTCAATGACTACCGTCCCGTTGCACTCACTCCCATTATCATGAAGTGCCTCGAGAAGCTCATCATGAGGCACATCAAAACCCTGCTGTCCCCCTCACTAAACCCCCTGCAGTTTGATTATTTCCGGAACCGTTCAACAGATGATGCAATAGCCACCACTCTCCATCTGGCTCTCGCTCATCTGGACAATAAGGACACATACGTTCAAATGCTCTTTATCGACTTCAGCTCAGCATTCAACACAATCATTCCTCAGCAGCTGACGGAAAAGCTGAGCCTGCTGGGATTGAACACCTCCCTCTGTAACTGGATTCTGGACTTCCTGACTGACAGACCTCAGTCAGTCAGGATTGGAAACAACATCTCCAGAACCACCACACTGAGCACTGGAGCCTCTCAAGGCTGTGTGCTTAGTCCATTATTGTTCACACTGCTGACTCATGACTGTGCAGCAATGCACAGCTCTAATCACATCATAAAATTTGCCGATGACACGACTATGGTGGGTCTCACCAGCAACAACAATGAGTCAGCATACAGAGAGGAGGTGCAGCGGTTAACGGACTGGTGTAAAGCCAATAACCCATCTCTGAATGTAGACAAAACAAAGGAGATGATTGACTTTAGGAAAACTAAGAGTGACCATCTGTCACTGAACATTGACGGCTCAACTGTGGAGGTCATCAATAGCACCAAATTCCTGGGTGTCCACCTGGTGGAGAACCTCACCTGGTCCTACAACACCAGCTCTTTAGCCAAGAAACCTCAGCAGCGGCTCTTCTTCTGCGTAGGCTGAGAAAAGCCCATCTTCAACCAGCTATTCTAACAACATTCTACAGAGGAACCATAGAGAGCATCCTGAGCAACTGCATCACTGTCTGGTTTGGGAATTGCACGGTCAGGGATCGTAAAGTCCTACAACAGATAGTGAAGACAGCTGAGAAGATCATCTGCGTCTCTCTTCCTTCCATCATGGACATTTACACCAAACACTGCATCTGCAAAGCCACCGGCATTGTGAATGACCCAACACACCCTCCACACTCACTGTTTACACTTCTGCCATTGGGAAAAAGGTACCGAAGCATTCAGGCCCTTACCACCAGAATGTGTAACAGTTTTTTCCCACAAGCAGTCAGATTTCTGAACACTCATGGACCGATCTGATATCTGATATATGTGTTCTGCGCTGCAATTTCACTCACATGCACCTTGTTTTACATTACGTGTCTTTATGTTATGTGTCGTGGATTCTTCGTTGTCCTGTGTTCTATGTAGCACCATGGTCCTGGAGGAACGTTGTTTCGTTTCACTGTATGCTGCACTACTGTATATGGATGAAATGACAATAAATACTCATGAATCTTGAATCATACCTGATGAGCAATCTGTCGTGCCAGGATGTCCATTCGGCCACCAGCCTCAGATATCACCATTGCAGCATTTATCACATCAGATGTGTGCTTCAGTGGTCCTCTTCCTCTGCAGAAATATATTGTTATACCTTTAACATGCTTTAACAAAAAAAAAAAAACAATCAGCAAATATCTATCATTACTTTCTTTATGCCATCATGAACTTCTTTAAACAAAATAACTGGCTTACATTAATAAATCCCATCAAAATGTACTGCTTGCACAAAAAATGTGCCACAAAACAAGTTAAATTGACCAATCTATCACTGAGCACAAGGCGGAGACCAATAATCAGCCAAGACAAAGAGCCCAGCATTGCTTTACAAACTTAATATGTTGTCTTGCTTTCAGTATGCAAATTGCACCATTGCCTAAAAAAGCCTGTATTAGTCAGCCTGCAAATGAAAACCTGTCTGAGGAAATGAACTGTGGCATGCCGCTTGTAATATTTAACTGAGGTCAGACCATTTATAAATTTACATGAAGCAGTCTCGTTCAAGCACCATACACACACGCATAGCCACATACCTGACAAATATCATTTTGTAAATAACAAAAGCAGATGGTCATAGAAATGAACTTAGAACTCTATATTTTGTGGTGGAAACTAAACAAATCAATCCATGCTGTGTTAGTGAAAATATAAACTTGGCTCCCAGTATCACAACGTTCTTTTTTATATTTGGGTGACACAGTAGGGCTATTATGAGATTTTTGACTTAAATAATGTATTTTTATATGGCTTTGTGCAGCCTTATTTTTCTCATTATTATTTATTTTTAACTGCCTGATGGTAGCATCCTTGGTTTGCTGTTCTGTGGTTTAATTTTCCTTGTTGCGGCTGCTGTTACAAATTTTCTTTTCAATATGTGATGTCATGTGAGACTTAAAAGAGATTCTCATTTGTTTCACTTAAGAATCAACTTTGCAACAAATGTTTCTCCTAAAATTCCTTAGGATGAATACTTTTAGAACAAAAAAAGAGACAGCAGAGGTAAAAGGAGTGAAAATTGAGAATTTGGTTTGAAAAGCACAGTCTATTTTGGTGAGATCTTGTTTTAAGCTCTTTCAATACTTCATATTTTTTTTAACTTATTTTTGGACAGATGCCTTTGTTCAATATGACTTACAACATCTAAGATAGATTGGTTACATTTCCTTTGTTTTGCCATTTGAACCACAGGCAGATGAAGTGACTTGTTCATGGCCATGTTTTGCCACAAGCAGGATTTGAACACACAACCTCAAGGTTTGAAGACCAAAAGAAGACAAAACAAATCACCTCCATTATATTTCTTTTTGATCTCATTGTTGTTTAGGAATGAAACCAAAACAGATATTAAGAAGATCTCTTTTTTGATTTTTTCCATACCTGAGGGCTGTTTTTCAGCCCAGGCATGGCTATACTTATTTGTACCAACAGCACTGGTTGACAATTATGCAATCGCTTTGTTGATCAATCTGATGTCATTAAACTCACATTTAAAAGATAGTGGTGTTCAGGGGAGACTGTAGTGTTTGATTCCTTTGACTTTGATATCTGCATTTTGCATTAAAGGCTTTGATTTTCTCTGTGACTTCCTGGTATTCCAGACCCCCATCTGTTTTTTGCCATCATTTTAGTATTTTCATCTGCTAGTCCTGCTAGCTCAAAATTATTACATTTGATCCATAATACCTTGTATCATATGATATCAATTTGGGAATTAGCCCTGATGTCTTACAGCAGTTAAGATTCATTCTTAAGTTTCTTAATTCCCTTTTGCCTGAATTAGAATTTAGTTTTTTTCTTTTACATTTACAATTATTTACTTAGCAGACACTTTTATCCAATGCCATTTACAAATGAGGTCCACATAATTAAGAAAACATTAGACTGGTGGGGACTGTTTGGGAAAAAATGTTACAGGACAAGGTTACAGAATTGATCAATAAAATATATACAATACCAAAAACAAAAATCTAATAACTGATATCAGTTAGACAGAAAAATCACAGAACAAGTTTGAGTCTTCAAACGCTTCTTAAGCACATTGAGGGAGTCAGAAGTTCGAATGGAGGTAGGCAGCTTGTTGACTCTTGAAAGGAGTCTTGATAGAAATGTGATGCCAAGCAGAGAAGGAATCACCAGACATCGTTCCTTAGCAGGCTAGGGTGTTTGAGAAAGAGAAGAAGACCTCATAAATGTCTTTCTCTATATACTGTATATAGACTGACAGCAGAGGCACGTATAAAAATGAAACAAAAAAGTTTTTCATTTTTCTTCAGTGCATGGGGCACATCTTCTCCGTGTCCCACAGGCCCAACACAGCCCCAAAACACCACCAAAGAAAACGCCAAACACTGAAAAATCACTCCTCTTCCTTCACTCCTCCCAGGCAGCTTTGTCCTCCTTCCGGCTCTGGCGCCCGGAGTGGTGACTGTCGGCTCCTTTTATAGCCCACCAGGAAGTGCTACAGGTGCTTGTTGACTTACTTCCAGCTGCACCTCTGGGTGTGACTGCGTTCTCGCCCAGATGGGCTCATTAGGCTGTGCAGCTCCCCCTGGTGGTAGCCACAGAGCCCAACAGGAATGAGCTCCAGTGTTCTAAAATATTGATTCCGATGCAACAACGTGTTCCGGGGGATATAGTGTGCATCCCATGACTGCTCCCCCGGATCCAGAGTCAAAGGGGTGTCCCGAACAGGCATGGGTCCCGGCCATCTGCCACAATAGGTATTGACCCATTGAATTCTCTGTTAGCATGTAACGGCCGACCCCTTACCCAGACTGGCCACTACACTACCAAGACTATTTCCTTGGATTGGATAACAATCCACACTCCTTTCAGATTGTCTTACGTTTCCTGACACGACGAAATAACCAGAAAAAAGTAGACAGATATGTAAAACCAAAACGGATATAATGACAATGATAAATATGAATACACATGAAGACCGATGAATATTCAAACGGGACAATGAAAATAAAACGCACTCAGCACAGACAAAAAAAAAATACAAATACTTATTATTATGTAGCCCCGCTACAAGCAAGCATCAAGATCTGAACTTAATACATGCCACTACCAGGTGTCAACATAGTGGTCTGGAAAGAGGAGTGACGTGTGTCTGACTCGGTTGGTTGAACACTATAAGTGCCTCTTCATTTTGAATCAGTGGTTTGGTGACACATGTTGGTACTCCTGCTATCTGAGAGTTACAGATGTGACAAAACCAAAGCCTGGGCCAGGGGTCATGCTGCATACTCTGTCATATACGGTCTGATCTTGCAGATGTTGTATAAAGTGAATCTGCCAGACTGAGAGATTGTCACTGCTCATTGGTTACCACCCCAAGGTTGTACAGACTTGGCAGGTGTTAGGGATAATGAGCCAAGCTGAATAGACAGATAATCTGCGATAACAAAAAGATCCATCTTTGACAGGCTGAGTTGGAGGTGGTGTTCTTTCAGTTGGCATTATAAATTAGAAATGTGGATATTCCAGGTGATACTGTATGAACTTTTTAGAGGGAACAACTTGTACAGTTCTGTATCATCATCATAGCACTGATAACAGAAACCATGGAACAGGATTATAGAACTTAGTGAGGAGGTGTATAGTGAGAATAGGAGAGGGCCCAGCACTCATCCTTGGGGAGCCCATGTCATTTCTCATTGCCAGGACACATTGTAGGACTCAAAAAACCTGAGGATAGTGCCAGCGATACCAAGGTCAGAGACAGTGGCAAGGAGGAACTACTGCATGACAATGTAACAGACAGCCCAACATCCTAATACAGTCTTAAAGAAATTCCTCAAGCATCAGCAGAAGTACTAAAGCGTCTGAGTGTCTCGAAGTATATACCCCCATTGTCTCTACACATAGTAACCTTTTAAGTACTTTTCTTTCTTTTCCTAATTTTCTATTATTAATTGAACACTTAGTTACAATTATGCTGTATGAATAAAACTCTGGAAAACGATTCACAGTTATTTTTCATTGAATATCACATGCAATTTGTTTTAATGTATTCCAAGTATAATTACTTGAAAACAAATTCAACACAAATATTCTTCACTGAATTATTAACTCTGTGTTGGACTGGCTCCTATTCTTCGGCTACGTCTCCCTATTGTGCCAGGACAGGGTTTCTCATCCTCGTTGTGAACTGGTATCATAATGTTATAATATTGGGTTTTTCAAAAAAGAATGAGTGACATGCTGGACAGCAATATGCATGACGCTGACATCTGTGGAGTAAGTATGATCCTGTCAAAAGGAGAATTAATAGTAGTCTAAACTGATCCAGCAGAGGTTATTTGCCTTAGGTACAATTGACGCTAAGATAGTAGTAACCTCTCACTGTCTCTGTTTCTTTTTTAAACTTGACTCTACTGGAGCTTTCTGCAGTGATGATCAATGGGGCATCTGGTGTCTTTGTTGAAAAATGAGGAGATATAGTACAATAGTTTGGAGTCTGGTGCCATCTGGTCACTGCTGCATTTGCATAGGCCACTGCTTCATGTTCAGCAGGGCTGTAATGGATATACTGGGCTGTATTTGGATGGCAGGAAGCAGGGGCTTTGGGTGGACTGAGATTACTTTCCTACTATGTTATAATCAGTACAGTTTTATTCTTTTCTGTTTTCTAGCATTATGTAATTTCAATAAAAATGTAATCACAAGAAAAAGGAATAGTCTATAATGTTGCCTTAATGTTTTAATTAAGAATATGATGATGCACATCATTTTAAAGCATTCAATCACACTTAATAACTCACAATTTACTGTGAGTTTTGCCTGACTGGGTTTCTTTAACTTTTTATTGTTGAGACCCATTCTTGCCCTTTTTAGTGTCTCTAAGAAACTTTTTTAGTGTCTATGAGGCACTAAAAGGTCCATTCCTTGTTCCACTGTGGAATTGTTGCCAATCGTCATCCTCCTTGGAGAATTATGGACAATTGCCTGGTAATAAAGGACGGTTTTCAATTGCTCTATTAAATCCATCATGAAACACTTCACAAACAATCTGCAACCCGTTTCCATTAAATACAAAAGTAACTCACGACCCAATATTTAACTGTTTTGTGTGATTCATGGAGTGGCACAAAAATGTGTGGCATACTGTGCTCAAAATATGCACTATTTTTGATACTTTTTAATTTCTAAATAGAAACAAAACTGATTTGCACTCAAAATTCAGCCATGACAATATTTACACAGTGGTGATTATAGCTGCATTTGTCAAAGGTTTGTAAAATAGTTTTAAATACAGCTACTGGAAAGACTTGAGCATTAAGTATGATGAAAATATGAAAAAAAAACAAAGTCCAAGTTTTTTCATTTTAAAAGATTGAGTGAAAGAAAAAGCAAGTAGTTCACACAAAACACAAAAAGAACATTTCTTGCCTGTGATGTTTGTGTTTAAGGTTTAAGTATCCTAGTTACACTTCATTAGGTTTCACATGTGCTATGGCATATTGTCAGAAACCTAAATGCCCCTGT
This sequence comes from Polypterus bichir lapradei, assembly GCA_026402145.1. NCBI lineage: Eukaryota > Metazoa > Chordata > Cladistia > Polypteriformes > Polypteridae > Polypterus > Polypterus bichir. Next base: position 9,995,452 of record JANRMT010062811.1, on the reverse strand, counting down.
GCCTTTCAATCTAATCGAAGAGTTCATATTTCTATCTAACTAATGTCACGCATGTGTGTCAGAGGGTCACCCTCCGAGTTCCTCCATGGTATGTTGTTCCACCCCAGGCAGACAGGGTGCACTGCCGATAACTATGTGGTCTTCCTTTTTCTCTCACAGTATCAACAAACTGCCCAGTGAGGGAAATTGACTTTGCCCCTCCCAGTTCCTGGGCTATAAAAGCATGACTGCCTGGAAGGAGGCATCACTTCATGATGGAGATAGCAAAGAGAGAGACTTCCTCTATTACTGAAAAACGAGATTACTTTGCCCAAAGTTTGAAGGACACTACCGTTTGTTGAGGATTTGCTGCCATTGTGCATTTGTTTTCTTTAAATTTGTTTGAAGGAAACAAATTTAATTTGTCACAACCTGTCATTCCCTCGGACAACCACAATGTTTAATAATCTGAGATTATTCTATTGTCATACCAAATATATAGCAGAGTACTAAAAATATTCCATTAACAAGTTAGTTTATGGGGATAAACAAGAATGTATGCAATACTAAACTTATACTGTATTCTATTCTAATTAAGTAAATACTTATATAAATTTATCATTAAATTTACCTTTCTAAGACTGGCTCTATATGGAAATCTTGAGGATGTTGCAGATTAGAAGAGCCAACAGATGTTAATACATTTCCTGTATTAATGTGCATTCTAGAAACTACATTTCTATAAAACAATGCAGCCCTTCTAAAAATTCTGTGGATACATACAACCGCAGTAGCAGGTCAAGCTTTTAGCCACAGGCCACATAAGTGTAGAATGAATGTCATAGTAACATCTCATTTAGCACTAAAATGCTTCACAAGGGATGGGATTACCATAAACCTCTTACTTGTAAAGAGACTGATGATAAAAGAATATTTCTAAAGGGAGGATTTACTTACGAAAACAAAAAAAATATATAACAAAATGATCAAATGAGCAATAGTGGCAAAAAGAGAAAGAGGCCAGACTCAATACAATACTCTAAATCATAATCCTGAGACAAAAGAATAAAGACCCCAGAACATTTAATGAAAATAACAAGAGTCACGAACTATGAGGGTAAACTAAAAAGTAAATGAGATTTGAAAACTACAGTCATGGCCGAAATTATCGGCACCCCTGGCCTTTTCCCAGAAAATGCACCATTTCTCCCAGAAAATGGTTGCAATTCCAAATGTTTTGGTATACACATGTTTATTTTCTTTATGTGGATTGGAACAACACAAAAAACAGAGAAAAAAAGCCAAATCTGACATCATCTGACACAGAACTCCAAAAATGGGCCGGACAAAATTATTGGCACCTTTTCAAAATTGCTGGCACCTTTTCAAAATTGCGGGTAAATCGTTTTATTTCAAGCATATGATGCTCGTTTGAACTCACCTGTGGCAAGAAACAAGTGCTGGCAATATAGCAATCACACCTGAAGCCAGTTAAAATGGAGAAAAGTTGACTCAACCTTTGTGTTGTGTGTCTGAGTGTGTCACACTAAGCATGGAGAACAGAAAGAAGAGCAGAGAATTGTCTGAGGACTTGAGAACAAAAATTGTTGAAAAATATCAACAGTCTCAAGGCTACAAGTCCATTTCCAGAGATCTTCATGTTCCTTTGTCCACTGTGTGCAGCATAATCAAGAAGTTCACAACACATGGCACTGTAGCTAATCTCCCTGGACGTGGACGGAAGAGAAACATTGATAAAAGACTGCAGCGAAGGATAGTCCGAATGGTGGATAAACAGCAACAATCAACTTCAAAACATATTGCAAGCTGTTCTGCAGACTCAGGGTGCAACAGTGTCAGCTCCAACTATCCGTCGACATCTGAACGAAACAAAACGCTATGGCAGGAGAGCCAGGAGGACCCCACTGCTGACACAGAAACCTAAAAAAGCCAGACTGGAGTTTGCCAAAATGTACTTGAGGAAGCCAAAATCCTTCTGGACGAACATCTTGTGGACAGATGAGACCAAGGTAGAGCTTTTTGGTAAAGCTCATCATTCTACTGTTTACAGAAAGCGGAATGAGGCCTACGAAGAAAAGAAAACAGTACCTACAGTCAAACGTGGTGGAGGGTCTAAGATGTTTTGGGGATGTTTTGCTGCCTCTGGCACTGGATGCCTTGACTGTGTGCAAGGCATCATGAAATCTGAAGACTACCAAAAGATATTGGGGCGCAATGTAGGGCCCAGTGTCAGAAAGCTGGGTCGGCGTCAGAGGTCATGGGTGTTCCAGCAGGACAATGACCCCAAACATACCTCTAAAAGCACCCAGAAATGGTTGAAGACAAAGCGCTGGAGAGTTCTGAAGTGGCCAGCAATGAGTCCGGACCTAAATCCGATTGAACACTTATGGAGAGATCTCAAAATTGCTGTTGAGACAAGGCGCCCTTCAAATCTGAGAGACCTTGAGCAGTTTGCAAAAGAAGAGTGGTCGGAAATTCCAGTTGAGAGGAGTCACAAGCTTGTTGATGGATCTAGGAAGTGCTGGATTTCAGTTATTTTTTCCAAAGGGCGTGCAACCAAATATTAAGTTGAGGGTGCCATTAATTTTGTCCAGCCCGGTTTTTGAGTTTTGTGTGAAATGATGTCAGATTTGGCTTTTTTTCTCTGTTTTTTGTGTTGTTCCAATGCACATAAAGGAAATAAACATGTGTATACCAAAACATTTGCAATTGCAACCATTTTCTGGGAGAAATGGTGCATTTTTTGGGAAAATTCCAGGGGTGCCGATAATTTCGGCCATGACTGTACACTGTAACTGCAACAGATGGAAGCTGACGCAATACATTTTCATGATGGCTTACTCTAGCAAAGCACATTCAAAGAATCGCAATGGATTCCACTTCCCAGCCTTCCTTTTATGATGCTGGAGGGTTATTCCCCTTCTTAGGGTTCCAGTCCCAAAACAAAGAAAATATAAAGACATTTAAGGAAACAGTGCATAAACAATTTCAAAAATAACAAAAATAATAATACATGAAACATAAAGACTACTAAATTAATGGGACAATGTTAATAATAAATGAAAAACCAATGACAAAGACAATGAAAAGGAATATAAACATAAGTCATAAAAGGGACAACTCCAGGCAATTTAGCAGGAATCCAGTGGATGAACACTTGCCTAAAATATGGTAGACATATGGTAGTCCAAGACCTTATTATCTATTACACCTTTGCATTTTTCCTAACCATCATTAATTTGCAAATTAATGAATACATGACAGATTTTTGTAATTGGAACCCTAACAGATTTCTATTGAATCCATCAAACATCTATGTCTCAGATTTCATCTACCTCCAGAATTCTTGGTACTAGACATCTGCCAGATGTACTTAATCCTCCTGTGATAAGAGCTATATTATTTTTGCAGTAATGAATACATTATCAGTATTTCTACACTCTATCATGTTCTGTCAAAAGGCGACCCCTTAGATGATTTAAAGTAGCAATGGAAAACAGATCTCTGAATAAAACATTCAGATTAGGAATGTAAATCAAGCATTGCCAAGATACATTCATCATTATTCTGTGCAAAGAATGGTATTCTAAAACTATACGTTATGCACTACTCGCGAATATCTTGATTTAGGTTATGTAAACTATACCCACACCAAGACCCTAATTTTGAGTGATGTTATCAGGCACCTGCCTCACTCAACTACATTGGAGTAAAAAAAATAAATAAAAGCTTACGTATTAAAATCATAATATATTTTATTTATATAGCACTTTTTCCAAGCTCAAGGAAACGTCACAGAAATAAAGAAAGAACAACAGGGCAGATACAACATTAAATATAAATAATATCAGCTGCTGCAGATGGCTGGGGGGGGCAACCCGGCCGGGATGCCTTGGAGGACCGGAGGAGGGCTTACGCCTCCCCCAGACCATGTGGGGGTGACCACCCTGGTACCTTTGGTGGCCACGGGTACAGGGCTTTGAAGCTCAACCCTGTAGAGGCCCGTGGTCACCGCCAGGGGGCTCCCGGATGCCTTTGGATCCCTGGACCTCGGCACTTCCGCCACACCCGGGAGTGCCGGGGGGAAGATGAACAGGGACACCGGGTACGCAGCCGGCACTTCTGCCACACTGGGGAGTGATGGTGGAAGATTGCCAGAAAGCACACCTGGAGCACATCAGCGTGCTTATAAAAGGGGCCATCTCCCTTCAGACAAGGGCTGGAGTAGGGAGTGAGGAAGACAAGGTCTGGGAGGAGGCGGCCTGAAGAGAAGAGAAAGGCATTTCAGGTTGGCCTGGACTTTGAGGGGGTTTTGGGGTGCACTTGAGTAAATATGAATGTAAATAAACGTGTATTGGGTGCAGTCAACATGTCCGCCTGTCTGTGTCCAGGCTGGTCTCCACACAGCATAAAACACTAAGTAAAGACACATATAGGATATACAAAGCTTTGAAACAGAATAAAAGACAATAAACCAGAATCAAATTCAAAAATTGCAAATACTGTAAGAAAAGCCATGAAAATTGATCACTTTATGAAAATATTCAAAACACTATTACTATTAGCTCACTAAGCAGTGATTATCAACAAATGGGAAAATATTACATAGTGAAATCTGCAGTGTCATCGTATGCTACTTTGCTTATTCATCACCTTGTTTTACTCAAGTGGAAAAATCTCTTACCACCCATTGTAACGCAGTATAACACTATTTAAGTTTAATTAAAAGATGAAATGTTCTGTTTAAGAAACTGAATAAAGCTTCTTTAGAGTTTGTCAGGAATGTACTAAGACTGTTAATAAAGGTAAGCATGCTGGGCCTCGGCTAACCATCTCAATGTCTCAGTTATGTTGAGTGACAACTCACTGGGTTACCAGATTTCATTTCATTGCTTTTCAGATGGTTTGTTGATGGCATTAAATTTGAAATGAAACATTTTTTCATTTTTTGTATGTTCAATTTTTCTGTACTATACTATTTTCTTGGAAAATTAAAAGCGGATGAAAACATGATAATGATAACTAACTGCTATAGATATGTTCTTCAGTAAATTATATTTTGAATTAAATACACTTAGCAAAGGTAATTGTTTCATATTATAGTAAGTTGAAAAATAAAGCATTCTGTATCTAAAAATATTTTTATTCCCTAGTTAACTATTCACTAGAAAAACATATGTATAAAAGATAATTATGACTATTGAATTGAAAATTGTATGTTTAACTTAACAGCAGTACATGCTTCTGTGAAACTGAGATCCCTGAAAAGAAGGCTTGCATTTTTGAGAGTCCTACACATAAACAATATGGTCAAAAGTTTGTGGACCCTTGACCATCACACTTTTATGAGATTCTTAGGCATCCCATTCAAAAACCATGGTCATTAATATGGAGTTGCCCACCCCTTTGCGGCTATAACAGCTGTCCTTCTTTTTATTTTTAAAACAAACAGCCATCAACATCACTACTGCTCAAAAGTATAAAACGTAAAAAAATGTTACACATGTGAATGTGAAATAGGGGCTCAGCTATATTAAGAAAGAAAAGGTTCCATGGGTATGCAAAACTAAAGTACATAATACAATCTTAAATAGTAGTAATGCAAGATCAGAGATTAGAAATTAGAGATTTTTAGTGTCACATACACCGGAAGAGCATAGCGAGATTCTTGTGCCAAAGTTGCAGTGATGTAATAAATAAATAGCATAAATAAATAAATAGATAAGAGCAGCAGAAGATAAATAAATTAATAAATAAATATGATAAAAATAAAAAATAATGTACAGCACAATTACACATAAACCTGCAGGAGGGTATGGCACACAGTGCAGGGTAGGTATGATCAGGTTACTGAGAGTTCAGTGTCCTTATGGCCTGGAGAAGAACCTGTTAATGAAGCATATGCAGCGAGTGGTGAGGCTCTGGTAGTGCTTCCCAGAAGGCAGAAGTAAAAGCTAGATGGTTTTAATTAGAGATGATAGATTCAGCTCTCCTCAGATATCTGGTGAAGTAGATGGTATGAAGCTATGGAAGGTCAGCCTTGATTTTAGGAGCTGTATGGACAATCATTTGGAGGAGTTTGGCATACACAAGTGCTAAGACAGATATACCACATGCACTTCAGATCAGCTCATCCATCTGAAGCAAAACTTGCTCAGGCCAGGCCAACACTTGGATGGGAGACCACCCAGGAAAAGCTTGGGTTGCTGCTGGAAGAGGTGTTTTCGAGGCCAGCAGAGTGTGCTTATCCTGTGGTCTGAATGTGGATCTCAATGTCCCAGTGCAGTGATGGGGACACTGTGCAGTAAAAATGGTGCCATCCCTTGGATGAGACCTAAAACCCACCATAGCTTAGTCATTCTGGCCCCCTAATCATTCCCTGTCTCTACAGTATGTCTGTGCGGAAAGCATTCAGGTGTAAAATGGCTGCTGTCACGTCATCCAGGTGGATGCTGCACATTAGTGGAGGTGACTCCCCAGTCACTGGGTAAAGCACTTTGATTAGTGAGAAAAATGCTATATTAATGCAAAGAATTACTATTATTACTAAATGCATGCACACACATAATAATAATAATAATAATAATAATAATAATAATAATAATAATAATAATAA